>LJPK01000213.1:203638-255257 GCA_001430945.1 Amauroascus niger
GGGGGGGGCGGGGGGGGGGGGGGGGGGGGGGTGCGGGGGGGGGGGGGGGGGGGGGGGGGGGTCGTCTTGAATGGGATAGGTAACTAGTATGGACGGACTCGAACGAGGAAAGAGCAAGCTTGGGCAAAAGATAAGGTCGCAAAGAGGCTATTTCTTCAGTTGAGTGATGAGGTAGGCGCGAAATGTTGTTTGTTTGTGTTATAGGGAGGGAGGGGGGAGGCCAAAGTGATTTTTAGCAATTCACGAAAGGACGACCGGCTCTCATATTATTGAAGCACAGCCCTAGTTAACTTATCCATGCAAGATTGGAAGTCGAAAGAGGAGAATTGGAAGGGAGGAGTTGGAAGCCAAAACAGTTTTGTTCCTGGTCTCCCTGGCAGCACCTCCCCCCTCCCTTGCAAGTCTACGTAACTAAAGTCCCCAGGAAGGCTTTTGATGTTAGTCACGCCCAAGAAAAAAATTATAAAAAAAAAAAAATAGAAAATTTCCCTCCCGACGATCAATGATCAAAGCCACATCACGTCCTTGGGATGAGCGGAGCAGGGATCCGCTTTAACCGTGATGGAGACTCGAGAGACAGAAAGAGCCTAGAGGCAGTGAGGGGAGCTAGTTAAAAGTCGCCAATAAGCCTTTTAGCTAGCCACAAAGATTGACACATTTGTTCCATCGCGGCGGGGTTCTGGGCCTTGAGACAACAAGCGACGACCAGACCACTCTTCCTTTCACAGCACATAATGTAAGTTAAGGATGTCCTAAGCTTAGCAATCTGTCCAAGCTTTTTGAAAATTCAGATCTTTTTCTTTCTTCCTTCGACCGAGAAGACAGGCATGTGTTTGGAAAGACACCCCGCCAGGATCCAGGGGTATCCAGTGCCTCCTAGGGACTAAAACTCTGGGAATCTCTTTGTGCACACCGTTGTCAAACCAACATGAAAAGAAAAACGCTATTCCGGCGTCTTATGAGTGAATAGATCATGGTCTTTTCTATAGGCGACGCTACGCTCGACAAACCGACACGACAGCATGGCCAGTCATCCGTGCCGCGTCCCAAAAACCACCGTATTCAAAAAGTTAAAAGGCGCTCCCAAGCCGTCTTCACCATGAGCCTTGAGGAGGGCGTCCTCAAAACCCCAACTCCGACATGGCAAGCACTGCTCTTGTGGTGAAGTTAACTAAGTCAAGGATGTTTGGATGGATGCCACATCCTCTTGAACCATCTCGTTCAACAGGGCGGGTTGCACAGCACACTCTACCCTCATAACTCCATAGGTGGACGCTTAGTTAACATGGGCCAAGCCCGCTTTCCAGGCACTCCTGCCCACCAACCCAGGCAGCTAATCGATCTTGGCCCAGAGGGGCTCCCTCACGGCAAGAACAACATCCATCCCCTGCGACGACATGCATAGCTTGTCCCTGTACAACACAGGGCGGTCAAATTGATATCAGGGCACAATTGGATTTTAATGATCGGCTGAGGTACCCTGCTCGGAATATTTAAATTGAAAACCAAAGTCTCTCTGATTATCAAGGCCGGCCAGTCGAGATCCAAGTCACATGTTGCCAATGGGAATTCGCGAAAAGGATGGCAAGCTCGTGATTAGATAGATGCATGTATCGCCGTGCCTCTGTAACTAAACAGCGCATAGTTACATAGTTACCACACCTTGACCTCGGCGTGTTTGTAGTCATATATCACGCTTTCAATCCCAAGAATTTAAAGCGTCTTGATTGACTACCTGCACTCGTACTCAGGTCTTTTGAAGCTACCAGTTTAAACTTCCGCCAGCAGGATGGTTTGAACAAGGCGCCATAAATAGCCGTCATCACCACCGCGGAAATGTAGTACAATCTCCCGCCCACTGGCTCACCAAGCCGATTTACCCAGAAAACCAAAATAAAATAAGAAAACCTCTCCAAAGTCAAACCGGCACCCGATCACATGGATGACGGGTCATTCCACATCAAGAATTCCCCCGAATGGAACTCTTCGTGGGTTTTCTCGGGCCGATCCCAGACTGCCGGATGGTATAAAAATGTAGTTAGTCAAGAGCTTTGAACGGCTGGAGATTGGATTGCATCACAAGCTTGTCTGTGGCATCTCTGTTTGTTTCCTGTTTGTTTTGATTCTCTTTTATTTTATTTTATTTGGGCTTCTTGTTTTTGTTTGCTCGATTGCAAGCCAAGAAGTAGTTAACCTACATAGGGAACTAGCTATGGTTCATCTGACATCATGTCCAAGAGCATATAAACAAGGGTTCGTGGAAGACACGATGCAAAATACTACTTCGCATCAAAAATGGTGATTTGACAGCAAGCTTCTTTTTCAAAGTGGTGTGAAAAGTCAGGGTATGAAGCCCGTCCACCATAAGAATCGTACGATATCATGGTCTGATCGACGATCACGATTCCTGGAAAACGTTTTGCATCTTTTCAACCCCTGTCTACTCCATACTCTTCAAAACTAATAAATATACCCGCTCGACAATGGTCACGCAATATGGCATTAACGTACAGGTTGTAGATTCTCACGAAGAAAGACACCTGTCAGATGGTTGCTGAATTATTACATGATAAACAGCTTCATGAGAACGGCCGCAAAGATTATATATACCAACGTCAAAGTCCAAAAAAGCGAAATACAGATTTCTTATGTCGGCGGCGGGAAATATCGGCTACTTCAGTCCTGTTGTTGGTGTTCCCGAAGAGCTTGAAGGCGGCGTTTTGATTTCCTCAGTATTACCACCTTCGTGAGGCCGATCCCAAGTCCGAATATGTCCTATGAATGGAGCTGAGTCTTCCCCTAGAGATTAAGGAATTGGTGTACAGACATACCTTCGAGTGAGGAAGTCATAATGGAGTCCTCCAAAAATCCTATCCAACTTACAGGATCATCACCAACGACCTTAGACTACATAAAGGTAGGTTAGTTAAATCTAGTTTTGAAAAGATCTCAGATATCCCAGTGGAAAAAAGCCGTCGCTTACCAAAATTGGAGGTAATTGAGCAGTCATTGAGCGCGGCTCAACGGGATGGTAAATGGCTCCTTGGCCACGTGCGTCCGGTTGACCATTCGTCTGCGCAGATCCAGACCTTGCGCGTTGTGTGAGGTTATTCTCCGTTCTACTGCGACTAGCAGTATGTTGGTTGCTGGTGACAATACTATTTCGTTGACGGGCAGTGGCTTGCAACTAATTGGCCAAGAGGTCAGTTTTCAAGTCGAAAGCGCTGAACGATGTTGGCTTGGGCATTTAGTTACCGCTTTCGGACGATGAAGCATTGCGGCGCTGAAATCCCACAGAAGAAGTCGACAATCGTCCCCAACGCTTCCAAACCGGTAATTTTTCTCATCACAGCGCCAAGGATCGAAGGCTACGCACGATACCCACGAGTTGTGGCCCTGGCAGCGTGCAACTATTTTCCGCTCTTTAAACGACCAAATAGATACCAAGTCATCTTGACCTCCAGTCACGATGTAGTTGCCGTCTGGGGACCAACAAACGCAAATTATGCCCCCGTAATAACTCGGGAAGACATCCAACAGCCTATGGTAGATTAGCTTGGAGAGCCAATTGAAAGAAAATATACCATGGGAAGGACGTGCCGTTCTTCTAAATAATCCATTATTCTCAAAGTGCCGTCTTCCACAACGATTGCAAGATGACGACGGTCAGGAGAAAAGGCAAAGTTATTGATGCGATGGTTCGAGAATTTCCAGCATGCCACGGGGTTTGTTCGTTGATTCGGAGAGTTGACAGATTTGAGGATCTTCAACGTAGTTCCAAAAGCATGATTGTTCTCCTCATCAGCTGGTTTCAAGTTCGCATCAGACTCTTCTGGTACAAAAGGAGCATCCTCTTTCTCCTTGTCGTAAACCAAAAGGCAACCGTCGTGGTGAGCAGCCAAGAAGAGGTTCTCAGAACCTGGAATCCATTTGATATGAGCTACTGCGGAAGCGTTGATGCCTGAATTTTTGTTGATGCGTGCATATTTCTGCGACATTGGCTCATACCAGATAATGTCACCTGCTGAAGTGCCCATGATTACGTCTAAATGAGAAACACTCTTTGTCACCTCATTTACATCATGAGACAATACATGTGCCTTCATAAATAATATTTTTGCGAGCGGGTCTTGTTTGTTTTTAGCACCAAAGTCCAACCACTGAAAGGCTCGATTGATGTTTGCAAAAACATAAAGGCCATCTGGCTTTCTCTCCGCCAGTCTTTTCAGCGCATAGTCACTAGTAATTACCCGGGATATAAATGTTGAAGTACTCTTGACGATGCTGCTTTTTGGTTTTCGCCGCTTCAACCCAGGGACATCCTTTCCGTGAGAAATTGTAAGGGCGAGTGTGCCCTCCCCAAACGCCGGATTGGTCGCATCTGACAAATTAATACTGTTACCAGTTTCCGAGGAGCCTTCCACTCCGCTCTCCTTGATGATTCTGAGGTCGGATTTTGTGGTTTCGAAAGTGTTCGTTCTAAAGAGGTCCGGAGGGTCGTGACATGGCTGTATTATGACAGCCGAGACTTTAACGCCGGCCGTGGGCGATGAGGGCGCTGTATTCAAAGGATTCGGGTTGATTGGCGGTGGATCTGACGGATGATGCGGCGGTGTTGAGAGATGGACATCGTCTCGGAGCTCGTAGGTTCCTGAAGTTGGCCCCAAATTTATAGTTAATTTTGAAAACATAACGGGTAATAAAGATGATAAAAATGAAAAGAGAGAAAAGGAAAGAGAACAAAACAGAGATGTTGGTGATGGTACCTTCGCCGACCTGTAAGGGACAACCCCCCTCTGGATGTTTGACGACGTTGGTCGTCTCGATGAAGGAAATGGGGTACCCATTTCCGATGCCGGCAGCATAGGAAAGAGGTGTGGAATAGCGCGGAGGAGGAGGGGGAAGAAAGCTATGGATCGTCAGCTCCAAGAACTGGTATCTGGCACGGTTGCGACCATGTCACTGAGATTGCAATCATCGAACCCAACACACGACTCGAAGCGCGGCAACTTAAAGAGATATCTAGGGATTGCAACGAGCAATGACGGGAGGGTGAGCCAGAAAAGGATCTTACAACATCATATTGAAGTGCCTCTTGCTGGTTTCATTCAATTCCCGATCTTCAGCGTCTCAAGCATAGAGGCGCGGGGAGCAGTGATGACGAAGATGGCAGATGCAAGGAGAGTTTGGGCGTCGGCTGTCTGCGGTAGATAGTTAACTAGCTAGTTAGCCTCCCAAGATGCCTAGACTTGAAGACGGCGCATCTGGGCAGCTCCGTATTTGGGACGATTCGGAGCGGTTCAGAGCATAGTTCTCCCAAAAATCCATGATCGCAAGTCGCAGCTTTCCACCTCCGTTCCAATCCCGATGTTGTTTCTCCCTTCCGGTGGCGTCTCCATCACGTGCATGCTTGGCCAGCCAAACCCCCACACGATGCGGGGAAGCGCTCTCCTTGACTAGATACCTCTACAAGTTCGGTTATGATAGTCAGGAGTAAGATCGTGATATGATAATAACATGGGTATCTAATATGACAGACTAATTCACAGGTTGATACATTCTAATTTATCCTTTTGACGCCAAAGATTAGTTTGCGCTGCCAGCGACACGACGCCAGATAACAACAGCGGCAGCCCCAGCACAAACAATTGCTCCAAGAGCAATACCCCAAGCCATCCACTTCCCTTCCGCATCCTCTTCTGATCTTGGAAATGCGGTACTAGGCTCCATGGCTGCTTCTGCAATGTGTACAAATAGTTCCTGTATCGAATTCCAAGTGACACTGACATGCAATGGAGGTCCTGGCATATTCAGCTGGCTAGTATACTCATCAGGTTGGCATTCAGCACGTTGTGTTGTGCGGTCCAGATCAGCCTTCAAAGCAATATAAACGCTGGGGAGCTCTTCAAGATGGGGGTTTTTGGCGCGTAGATTCGGGATATAAGCGAATGAGTCGGGATCTGATGAATCATAAGTATATGCGACAACATCGCATTGGTCCAGAAGTTTGGTCTTGTTTTCTAGTATCGCCGGCTCCAGCTCACCGAGCTCATCCAAAATTAAGTAGCATTGCCGCCCACCCGGAAGTTCCACTGTATTTACAGCCGTTCGAGGCTGGATTGTAGGGTGGTAAGTTGAACTGAAACCGCGAGAGAGAAAAGCATCAAGAAGAGCGGATTTTCCAGACCCCGGTGCGCCTAGCACATGACAGAGAACAACATTCCGCCCTACTCTCCCGGGTCGTCGTCGCCGTTTCCGTGGTTTGGTTATCTTCAATGCTGCGGTCGTCGAGAGGTTGCTACGGTCAGTAGACTCGAAACCGAGGTACGCCAGATACTCAAGCGTCGTTTTTGGTGATGTAAATGTAGTCATGCTCCATTGAGCTAGCCAGCCCTGGAGAGTGACATGCCCTGCCTCGTTACGCACAGTTGACGATGGAAAAGAGCCATCGGCCCACGAACCCGGAAGGCCAGGAGTAGGTGCGAACAGCGAAGCAAGTTCTGCATCATTTAAACCTCCATCATTATCCTTGTCACAAAGTAGAAATAAATCAACAAAGAACCGGTAACCTGCAGGTGAGAGTTCTGCTGAAGCAAACGGAGGAACCTCTAGTCGTGGATGGAGAAAGTTTTCTTGTAGGGAGAGATTGTCAGTGTATTGGAAGGCTCTGAGTATGATCCAGACCGTCTCATGGCGACCCTTTTCCACATATAGCTTGTTAAGATGTATAAACCCTTGAGCATCTATTCCCATCGGAGTCACTGACTGGGGATATGTCCTTCTGATCGTCTCTTTTATGTGCTCAAGGTCGTCATCGTTTAGGGGCTTCCCAAAACACTTGATTTGAAAATCATCCATTTCTTTATTGCTCAAAACCCCATCGTGATCTTTGTCGCAGAGATAGAAGATGCGTTGAAGAGCATTCACGGCTGCTGATTTCAAGACCGATTCTTTCGAATCGAATAAAGGAGCTATAGGGTAGGTAACGGCCTTTTGACAGAGGAAGAATGCTTCATTCACATTTCGATGTTCTCTGGCACTACTGCGTATGCAAGAGTCAATCTCTTTAAACTCTGTCATAATCGGCAGCATTTCCTCCTCCACCGTCTGTTGATCGACCCCATCCGGTGTAAGATCTGACTTGTTGGCACAGAGTACAACGGGCACATTGACACCCAAGGACCGAAAGTACGGTAGCCAGAATAAAGCAACCCTTTCATAGCTATAATGATCTGAATATATCAGTAGGATCACGTTGGATTTGCGAAGTTCTTTTGCAAGATTGTTTCTTTCCTGCGGTAAAGCTGACGTATCGACGATAGTGGTAGTAGTCACATTTTCAGGCGTGCCGATCGTCGGCGGAATGGTGACTTGAGGAAGCACAGGCTGTATCTTGTTCGTTACGAAAACGCCCTTTACTAGAGAAGTTATCAAACTCGACTTTCCAGTCCCCTCATCTCCACAAACACATATCCGCACTGCCGTAGATTCTTTGGTAAGCTCTGCGAACTAAGAAGATAAGCGGGCTCGTCCTTTCACTCACCAGTGCCCATTTTGATCAATTGACATTGAACCCTATAAGATATTCATGGCGTCTTTGGGCTTCTGGCATTCCAAAGCTCTTGTCAGCAAAAGGAACAGCCATCCAACAGCTCTGCTGGGACTGGCAACCTCTGGGCAGTAGGTGAGTCGCGGGGAACCAAAGATAATCCGGACCGCAGCCACAGCTGGTTCACGTGATGTCCGGGAGAACTACCCGAGGGCGGATAACATAATCGCGGAGACGTCATGCCGAAGGTCCATTGGCTGATTGGATGCTCAGCCACAATAGACTTCCCCATCAAAAGTGTTTCCCGTCATCTTCCATTGCGGTGGAATCCACAGCACCACAGCACCGCAACAGCCGCCAATTTCAGACAACCCTTTTGCGCCGCAAAGCCTATTGCTGGGACTCTATGAGAGCCCGTCTTCAATCTCATTTGCCGCCAGACCATTGCTTTTTCCCGCTACGCAGCATCCATTTAACCACATTTTCGCGGCCGGGGGGTCCGGCTCCGTGCGACAAGTAGAAGATGCCGTTGGGAATACATAATCCGCTGCCCTCTTCTATGAAGAGTACGTTCTGCTTTCAATTGATTCAAACCGCTCGTCTTTGCTAAGGTTGTGGCAAACAGGCGAATGTAGGAAAGCTGGCAAGATCTTAGCTTCCTTCGTCGATCCCCGCCAGGCGTTTGGTCCGGATAAGATCATACCGCCACAAATCCTAGCCAATGCAAAGGTCTGGAATAACCCCTTGATACTTGGGCGACTCTGGGTGTTGGTATCTCCCATAATTCAACGTGTTATTAACGGCCTGGGACTATCTAGGGTCTTGCCGTTATAACGGTTTTGAAAGCGGGGTTCATAGGCTCTGGCCGATTCGGCTCCGGTATCGTGGTTGCACGACTTGCTGATGGCAGTTGGTCGGCTCCTTCTGCGATTGCGACTGCGGGAGCAGGAGTGGGTGGCCAGATAGGATTTGAATTAACGGACTTTGTTTTCATCCTAAACGACTACGCTGCCGTGCGGGCGTTTTCCCAGATGGGGTCACTTACACTAGGAGGCAATGTTTCCCTTGCAGCAGGCCCTATTGGCAGAAACGCGGAAGCTGCAGGAGCCGCGAGTACGAAGGGGGTTGCTGCCGTATTTGCATATTCAAAAACGAAGGGCCTGTTTGCAGGCGTCAGCTTAGAAGGGAGTGTGCTGGTCGAGCGCAGAGATGCCAACGCGAAGCTTTATAATGCCAGGGTAACTGCGGCCCAACTGCTTGGAGGAGCGGTGCCACCGCCCGCCGGCGCAGAGCCTCTTATGAGAGTTCTTCAGTCTCGAGCGTTCTCTGGCGTTCACGCAAACAGTGACTCGATGTACAATGATATACCAGTATATGATGATCGTCACGACGATGTCGTCTGGGGAGGACGAAAAGGGGAGGCGTTCGGTGAAGGCATTCCTCGCAATCGATCCTCATCCATGAATGATGAATATGAATATCAAGACAGGCCAAAAAGATCGAATACGTGGACAGATGACGTTTATGATCGCCAACCTACGGGAGGGATGAGCCGAGCATATACTGGGCGGACTACTCAAAGCGACCGCTTTGACAATCTTGGCGGCCGCGGCCGCAGTTTTACCACCGGAACCTTCGGGGACGATTATACCCACCGTGATCAAAAGCCAGCCCGTCCAACAGCCCCGAAGCCAGTGTTTGGGAGTAAGCCATCTCCGACTAATCTTCAAAAGAATCAAGCCGTAGCTTTGTTTACGTTTGACCCCGACCAAGAAGGGGATTTGGGATTTAAGAAGGGAGAGATCATCACAATTTTGAAGCGAACGGATAAGCAGGAAGATTGGTGGACTGGAAGGATTGGTGATAGGACTGGTGTCTTTCCAAGGTAAGTCTCCACTTGTCACTCTGTGTATTTGCTCTTTTTCATCTATCATTTTCTAACACTTGCTCGTTTTTAGCAACTACGTGGACTTCATGGGTTAAGTGGCACAGCATTTTATCCGCGATCTTCACATAGAAAAAGTCATTCGTAGCAACTTCCCACGCTGTCTCCGCTGACTGTCGCTCTGCTTTACACTCCCACAGCACTGGAGTTGGAGAAAATACACGCATGTTTTATGATAACAATGAGATTTCTGGGGTATGTATGTTTGTTTATCCAATGAGGGAATATCTTTTTGACATTTTTGTCCTGCCATTTTGATGCATATTCCATTTTGGAAAGATTGGGCGTTCCATTGTTGCTCCTACGTTTGACAAATTTTATTGCAAATTGACTATTGGATCTGATTGTCAGATAGCATGCTCCAGTACAGATGAGCACATCAAAATAACCATCATTCTCCGCTATTTATCTCACCATCTTAAAACACAACCTTGCTTGCTAGGTTGTGTAGCTGACTGGGTGGCATCCATAGAATTGGTGTCATAGGAGACAATTGGCAGAAGCTCCTGCAAAAAAAAGGCCATTACGAAGCGGCACTATAAAAAACCATGTGGTTAATCTGAGGCAAGGATGGTCATGAGGCTAGGAGTGGTTAGTTACATGTTGCTAGGCCCGGCACTTGGCCAGATCCCGGAGCCACAAAGAGCTCATTACTATCAAAGCGCTCAGTGCGATTTAGGCGATTGCCATTCCTGGATGAGGGCATCGCGGTTTTATATAAACCCCTCTGCCCCCCAGACCCCCCTTTCCCACAGCATCTTTAGTGTTTTAGATTTCTACCTGCTTTCCTAGATCGCTTCGCCCTTTATTGAGTTGAGGTTCTATCATAACACTAAAGATCGTTTTATCTTTGCCCTTTTATAAAAAGCATCCTACTCTACCGACTTACCAAGATCAGCTTTTGTTGCCCATTGATCTTAGTCGCGCACCCTTACCCTTACCTTCCACCAAACCGTCGACATGGCTGACCGAAGCGCGTTGACAACCCCCGAACCGAACCAGACCCAGACCCCCGGCCCGAATCCCCCGGCAGCGGGAGGCCCGATAGACATAACCCAGATGAGCTGGATAGACCTTGCCCCGAGCTCGTCGGGTAACGAAGAAAGGCGGACCCCTTTCGAACAATTCGCTGCCGCGATGGCACAAAACCCAGCAACAACCTACAGTGGCATAGGAAGGGTGATCCAAGAATTAAAGATCCTGAACTCGCGATTAAACACCCAGATGACAGTCCAGGCAAATGAATTCAACGCGAGGACTGCGGCGATGCTAGCCCGGATTGGGGCGATTCTTGAAGAACGAGATAGCTTCAGGGATGCCTGCGCAAGAGCTTGTGTTACCGGGCTGAGACCTTTGGTTGAAACCAGAGATAAGAGATCAGTAAAGATAGACGATCCGAAACGCCTTACTGACGGCAAAAAACCTGCCTTCGAGCATTGGCTCTCTAGAATGAGGAATAAGCTTCGGGAGAATGCGGACCATTTCCCAACTGAATCCAGCAAGATCACCTACATTGAGAGCAAAACTGATGGCGATGCAGCCCGCTACCTAGCCCCCCGAATGCGTGATGACCACCCAGAACGGTACAACACAGCTACTGAGATGTTAGAGCACTTGAAAGAAATCTATGAGGATCCCAACAGGCTGCTCAATGCCAAAAACAATTACCGCCGATTGATGATGCGGAACGACGAGGATTACCATGCTTTTGTCAGGAAGTTCTTGCACCTGGCTAGAGAAGCCGAGATTGCAAAGGAATATTATAAGGATGACTTCATGATGAAGCTTTCCTTTGAGATGCAGGAGATGGTGGCCATTGCAGCTGTCACCACCAAAACATTCCAGGAATTCCAAAAGATTTGTTCCCGGACTGCGCATACCTTGAAAGCAATTCAGTCCATCGAGAACTGACGTCCAGGAGGAACCGGAGGAATGGGAGGATCTGGTCAGAACAACCGGAACCCCAACCCACCAGGAAGTCGTCAACCAACCCCGGCCGGAAGCCGTGAATCCACCACTGATCAATCCACCACTGATCCGAATGACAAGATTGGCTGATGTGCACTCTGCTTCCCAAAGGCGGGCTGCATTGGTGTTGCATGACTTGCATGATGGGGAATAGATTAAGTTGGCTGATATTAATAGAAGCAGCAGAATAATTCAGTTAAATCTCCAGAATCAAGTATCCGTAGCTCAAGACGCATGTCTATACTGCCTTGTAGTTGAAAGGAATCAAACGACAACGGGGCCCCATCCAACCATGCCGGTCCTCTATCCAGATGGCACATCACTCCTGACGCACAAAACTGTGTTGGCTAAGCCAGGGTAACTGGCTAACTCTGTAGTTAAGTACCTGGGCGATGTGTGTGGATGCCACTCCAAGTTCCTGAGAGGCATCAGATTCAAAGCTGACCATTCAACTAATTGGCCGTTTAACTAACGATCATTGGTGACCGGGTCGACTCGACAGCGCTCCGACGAGTCTTCTCCAGTCAGGGTGGATTCACCAAGACCAAACTCTGTAGTTATGTCATTTGAGAGGTTGTTTCAAGTGATCTTCCAGACCTGGTCATGAGGCAGGCGGGCGTCCCGTTGGCTTGTTAACTACCTACACATGTACGCCCATAGCTGTCAGTGTCGAGTCCAAAGTTACGGTGAGGGTTTGGGGGGGTTGGATCAGCCTGGTTGGTTTCATTCTCACCAACTAGTTAGTTATTTCACAGGTTGAAAGATCAGACGGGAGCAGGGCTGGTTTGCGTTTCCCACAAAGGGAGCACCCCATAGTTATGACAGCTGCTTGAGTTTTTTTCCAAGATCCAAGAAGCAAATCATAAATAACTACCTATTGGCTGGAAGTCTCTAAATGTTCAAACTGTAAGAGAGGGTCAAGCCCTGTTTCAAGGACGCTGTCCTTAAAGCTACCCAGTGTTGGGATAACTTAACTAGTCAAGCTAAGTACTCCGTAGTTAGGTATGGAATAACTAACTAGGTAGTTAGCGAGTTAACCTAGTTTTAGGTACATGGCTGCTCTGGAGTTAAAACATTTCTTCATGGCTGGTCAAGGGAGAGGGGGAGTATCAAGGAGAATTCCACCTGAGAACAATGCTAAGCTAGATGGATGCACTGTGCATTTGGTTGCTCAGATGGTCGTTCAAAGGCCCGCCCCAGCCGCCATCCATTTTCCCCTGAAAATGAGAGTCATGTTGGTTGTGCTCGTGTGCCCGCTTCTCACTTCAACCCAGCAAGCCGCCCGTGCATTCTAATTTGTACATCTTCTTCACCCTGAAATAGGAATTAGTTGCTGCCACTCTCCCAAGTTGGGGATCCCCAGTCTGCAAAACCCTTGAGGGATCCAAGGCGGCCCCCCCGTTGACTAGTTAACTAGCCATTCACCGCGCTTGCGATTATTCAGGAACTCTTTTCCCAACGGGGACACAAACAACCCCGATTTTCTGACAGCTTCCCTTTCTCTCTCTCTCTCTCTCTCTCTCCCCCCAAACTCTTGCGTGCCTGACCCTCGCCCTTGCTTTTCCCTTTCTCCGCTCGTTTCTGGCTGATGGGTGAACCGGGGCCCGCTTTCGTGACCGGCCGGCTTGCGATTTGATCGACGCTTCGATGCCACTCTATTCTCACGATACGTAACTATCTCCGGCGGTTTATCCCTAGAAGGGTTTCCTCTCCCGCCCCTTACGTTTTGCCGACCTTGCCTAAAATCGCGCACACTACACACTCCGAACGATGCAGGTACGTGGTTTTTTTTTCTTTCTTCCCACAATTCATTTCGATCTGCAAGGGGGTCTACGAGTGTAAAGTGTAGTTTATCGAAGATACAATCTTGAACGGTCATGGCTGGTTAGGACCCGCTGGATCGCGGCGGCGTTGCACGTCCCGGTTCCATCCACACTCCTGAACCGTTCCTATTACCCGCTTGTTACATTTGACAGCTTCACTTGATGAAATTGCTAATGGGTCTCTCTTTGTGGCAAAAGACATCAACAGGTTCTTACCGACGAGACTCTAAGAGAGAGAATACATCACGGCGGGGGCAAGCTCCGCGGCTGTCGATCAGCGACGACAGCCACCACGTTACGGAAGCCATTAGCCAAATGTACGAGGATGACTATGACAGGAGGAATTCAAAACGTTTGAGTTTCGTTGCAACGCAGCAGGACGAGACCATCTCTACCACTCCGATCCCCAGGAATGACGCCGGCCCCTCCAACTCTCCGCACCGCTCACAACACCTCCCCATCAGAACGAGTTCCGTTGACAGAGGGAGAACAAATGGACAATCGGCGGAACAAGGACTTTCGCGGGAGGGAGGCGGACAACGTAGTGCCGGGGAATTGTCGCCGGGACTCAGTCGCGCTGCTGCAACAGAGACCACCACCACGTCCTTCAAAGTCGACGACCTTGACTATGAATCAGACCCCGCAGCTGTCGCACAGGAGCTAAATAATTTGGCTGCTCTTAGAAGAATGTCCATGGACATTGGAACACTTGACCCGGACTTGCCCTCTTTCAGCTCTAATTTCAACATGCCGTCTATCGCCCCATCCTCTTCCGCCGATGAAGATGACACCTCGAGATTATTCTGGGTTCCTGCACGTCTCCATCCCGGAATAGCGCCAAAAGAGTTCAAGTCTTTCCTTGAAAGCAAGGCCGATCAGATCAAGCGACGATCCGGGGAATTGTCTTATCTCGACCCCAACTCAACCGAACAACAAGGACCGGGTGGGGAGTTGCGGAGAAAAAAGTCGATGTTGTCTAGACAGGTGGATTCGTCGAGTATAGGCACTCGCTCGGACAGCATTAGGTCCTCCCCTGCGAACTTAGAAGCACTGGCGGAAGAAGCGTTATCGAACCATTTCGCTGATGACAGGCCTATCTTACCTCCCGCGCCGCCCGGTCATAGCTTGCGGAGGTCGACCCGAACTACATACAGGAAGGGCAGTTTAAAGGCCGGCGAAAGAGTCCCAAGGAGACTTCCAAGGCAATCAGACCTAGGTTCGGATGCTGCGCTACGTCGATCTCCGCCGCCAATGACGGACGCACCAATTCTCGGGCTAACCAGAGTGTCTACCGACCCTACTCCAATACTCAATAACACAACAAGCCCACCTCGACATTCACCAGGTATAAACCAGGTAGCTAGTGGCAATTCCGATGCCAGTCGGGAGTTGCGACCATCCCGCCCAAATCTAGGCCCACGGACTTGTTCTACGACCCAAATACAAGGGACAAACATTTCAACCACCTCTAACCCACGTTCGATCCTCAAAGGCTCCCCTACGTCTCAACATGGTATGCAGCGAGACGAGACATCTGTGGCGGATAGAGCTTCCTCTGCCACTCCAACACAACACTTCATTCCGGAACGGAAATCTTCCCATGACCCACCACCTTCGCTCCCACCACAGATGCCGTTACCACCAGAGCCTACAGGAAGTAAAAATAAGAAGTCGACGCTTAAGCAAGGTAAAGAAACCCCTCCTGCACTTAATGAAGTTATGGCGCATCCATTTCCCCTGCCCGGTAATCGCACAAGGATAGATGACTTATCAATCATGCCTATTATAGCAGAAGAGAAAAAATCTGACAAGAAGTCAAAAGATAAGAAGGATCTGGACGGTGGTCGCAAATCAAGTTGGCATTGGCGGCGGAGCACGGACGATAAAGATAAAGATAAAAAGAAAGACGAGGAAGCAAAAAGACATAAGTCCAAGCCGAGCAAGTCAGGGGACAAAATGCACGATAACACTCGTCTTGACGTTCTGCAGACGTCTATTGACGGAGGTGGAAAAGGCCGAGAAAGCCTAGTGCTTGACCGCTCGGAGGTGAAAGCGGGGGATGACGACCGACGGAAAGACAAGAAATCTGAAGGGGGCGAGGTTAAAAAGGAGAAGGAATCTAGCCTCTTCTCATCCATATTTGGTGGTAAAAAGAAAGGGGGTCACGATAGTAAGAAACACTCGCGGAATTTTTCTCCGGAGCCCCGTATGCGCGAACTCCGCCCCGATATCGACTTCAACTGGACACGGTTCTCACTTCTCCAAGAGCGAGCTATCTACCGTATGGCCCACATAAAGCTCGCAAACCCACGACGTGCATTGTACTCGCAAGTCCTCCTGAGTAACTTCATGTATTCCTATCTTGCGAAAGTACAACAGATGCATCCGCATATGAGTTTGCCTACCTCACCAGCCCAGAATCAGCAACGCAAAAAAGAGCATCAACAGAATCAGCAGAATCAACAGCATCAGCAGCAGCAACAACCACAACAGGCTGAGGAGTACTCTCAATATCAGGTATATCAGGTACGCTTTCCGACTAATTATGTCGGGACTTTCTAACATAGTAAACCAAAACCAGGACCAAGACCAAGACCAGGACCAAGGCCACTACGGCGACAACTCGACTTATGCAGATGATGATCAGACGTATTATGACGTGGACGGAAACGGCAATCCCAGGCGCAATCAAAGTTATGATTCCGGGGCGGAGCATAATGCTGCTCCAGGTGGAAATGATCATCAGCTAGACGACGACGACATGTGGTGATATTGATTGAATTTTGATCTTTCTGTTTCATACAACCGAGTTAGTCGGGGTTTCCGGATATCGATTGTTTTTCTCTTTCTGGGCGTGTTTCTCTTTTTCTTTTACTTTTTTGCTTTTGGCTAATTATTCCAGGCAACTAATGAACTGAAGTTACGAGGCGGCATCGCTGCTCTTCTGTTCGTTGCAACCCCCCAAGTTTTGTGTTTTCGGCCAGGCCATGGGCGTCTCAACACTTCAGGTTATGGACTTTGAGCTCACGCCCTTTTTTGAAGTTATACGCACTTACATTACACTGGATACCTTTTCGTTTTTCCTTCTCCTCCCATGGCATAGCGTGTTGTTCACGAAAAATTTTGTGCTTGTTTTTGTTTTCTGCAGGCTGGCGCTCTTTTTGTGGTATTCCTCCTAAAGATATCCAAAATTAATTCTCTTTTTAATTCTCTTTTCAACCGTTTCATGGTACTCTGTTCCCATAACCACACCCCAAGTCTTCTGGGGCTACATTTGCATGGGCGCCAAATCGAATCTAAGCGGGTTTCGTATCTTTTGCAACCCTGTTGCATTCTGGTCTTTTACCGCTCCTCTGGGTGCTGTATAACTAGTTATAGCCTGGACACATGTATAAAACGTTGTACGTTAAGCCACGTTAGCATTTTTTAAAAGGATTGGAGTACATACAAAAAGTACGAACGTGCGGTCCAAGGCTGGTGTTGCCTTCGCGGATCTCGAGCAGATCGTTTTAGGGCGGATCTTCATGCGGACCTCGGAAGCGGTCTAGACCAGCCTTGGCAATCGGGGGGGGGATTGGGGCTAGGCCAGTCTTGGATTAGCCGGTTTTCCCCAACTTGATCAAATCGTCTTCCCCAGGCTGAATAGCGACACCACTGACTAGACCTCCTCTCATCTCTTTCAGGTATCTCTCCTCTGCAAACCAGGTCCGCAAATTCACAAGTACTAATGGTGCCGTTTTTTCCCTTCCCAGTCAATGCTGACTTGAAGCCAGTTAGTTATATACGGCGCATCATCGTGGATGTGCGTACTCTGTATACCCGTGTTGAACTTCCGAGGTATCCACTTAGGACAATCATCGTCATGCCATTCCTTGCACAGGTCTCAGCAAGATTTGTGGACGCAACGACTCCTCCAATTCGGCTTCGAATGCATCAAATAAATGCCACCTAGCAGCTGGGGCCCGGAGAAGGGGTGCGACGGATACAATGGCTAAGGTGCGACTACGGGACTGGACTCCCAAGAAAATATGGCAGGCATTGGGGATGGACATGCACACGCTTCTGATGATGCTTAAAGGAGCATTGCCACCGACGATTGTGATATGCATGTAAGTTCAACACGGGGCCTCACCCCACGAGTAGAAGGAAAAGATTTGTTATTGACAGGTTTTGATTCCATGTTGTCAGGTTCCAGGCCAGTGCCGTCGCCAAACTCACATCAAATTTCGGATATCTCTCGGCCATAATGGCGGTTATAGCCCAATGCTTGCTGCCTCGTGCGAAATTCATGAAGATTATGCTATTTACCGTGCTGGCATCTTGTGTGGCAGCGTCACTAAGCTGTCTGGGAGTGTACTGTGCGATTAAGGCGAGAGAACATACCACTTCACCGGGCGATCCGCTGGGTGGATACAACAGCAGCGCGAGTGCTGTGGCGGCGATTTGGTTCTTGTTCGATATTTGGTGAGTGTCTAGCTGTGGGGTCTTTAACCCGGACCACTTCAAGGCTTTTGTTTAGCATTCCGCAGTTGTTGATGTCATCATAGGATTGCCAACACACTTCGTGCGTGGCGTCCGAACGAATTGCAGAGCCCCATGGCCTCATTCTCTGTCTTTGTTGCCGTTACCATGACCAGGGCGCCTACATTGCCAACGCTATCCTACGGACTTAGATATGTCAGGCTACTCTTAATAGCGTTCCTAGTCGGCTTTGCGATCGCTACCGGAGTATCGTTAATTATCTTTCCAACAACTAGCCGGAGTGTGATTTTTCACCAATTGAGAGGTTATCCTAATGCTGTGAAGTCGTTGCTTGATGAGCAAATCGCTTATGTCAAGTCCACCGAGAGTGGTGGGCCTTGGAAAATTACACGAATGGCAACGCCCGTAAGGCGGTCGACCTTGGGCCGTGCAACCCCTGCCAGCGATGAGAGGAAGGGTCCGAAAGAACCCCCAAAAACCTTCGAATCCCCTGGCTTGAAAGCTGCTATAGGAAAAATTAGTGCTATTCATTCACAGATTACCGCTGAGATGCACTATGCCAAACAAGAAATCGTCTGGGGGACCTTAACGGCCGACGATCTTGAAGCATTTATTTCGCTACTTCGGTCTCTCTTTTTGTCCCTGGCCGGAGTTGCTATGCTTCCTCGTATATTCAGGAGACTGACCAAGACGGTTCCACCAAAAAGTGCGGGCTCGGATGGTGCTAACATCGAAACCCCTAGACAAGATTTTGCTCATCAGGCGGCAGAAGATTCTCTATACGAAACACCCGAACCCGCCAAAGAACACTTCGTTGGACCGCTGTGCGATCGTATGGAAACCGCTAAAGCGTTGGCTAACTCTGGTCTACAGCACGTATTCATCACTCTACAAATATCGAAACCTAAGGATTTTGCGACTGTTATTAGAGGGAGGAGATTTTCTTTCATCTCAAGAGATGAAGAGGAGGCGGCGGCTACAACGAGTCCGGGGAAAAAGGACTTCATGGCCAATTTTGAAACTAAGCTCTACGAATTCTACTCCCAACGCAAACATCTACCACACCATTGGGCCAATCTTAACGCCTTTTCGCCTGTTGAGAATGACGGACAGAACCGGTCTGCGGAATTCCGCGATATACGGAAAGAGTTTTTTGTCCTTTTGTTCATCGGGCACCTTCAAGATATTCTCCTCCAGTCTGTCCTTGATCTGGTCAAATTTGCTGAGAGTAAAGTTGCGGATGGTACCATGAGACACAGCCGTGTCGTAATCCCAAAATCGGAACACATCAAGCAATGGTTTTTGGGTGGCTGGCCCGATGAAGGCGGGGAAGTGCCAAACGAAATCCCGGTTGTGGGCGAACAGACTGACTATGACCCTAGTATTCATGGAAGGGATCCCCTGGAAACCCGCTTCGCCGACCCGGAGCACCTCCCACCCGCCAACAGGTGGCAGAGATTCGGGAATTGGTTACGTCGCCTCTCCCATTTGCTTAGTTCAACTGAGAGCGCATTCGGATTCCGGGTTTCGGTTGCCGCGTTTTGCGTTGCGATTTTGGCTTATTTGAAGCCCACGCAGCATTTCTTTTACAGCAACCGAATCAACTGGGCTGTGATTGTGATCGTTATTGGCATGAGTCCGATAAGTGGGAAGTCGCTCTTCGGACTGATGGGCCGGATTGTGGGAACCGTGCTCTCGACGGGATTGGCTTTTGCAGTTTGGTACATAGTGGCTGAAAAGACCGCAGGAATCCTGGTACTCCTTTACTTAGCTAACTGTCTTCAAGTGGGTCTATAACTCCTTGCTCACTTTATTTTGACGTGGCTGACTTACGTCGTCTTTTGCAAACAGTATTACTTCTACGTTAAATTTCCGCGTTTTATCCCGGCGTGCATCATTGCATTGATAACTTTCAATTTGACCATAGCCTACGAGCTTCAGGTATGACTTGATCGTCTATCTTGCAAATTCTCAACTCTAATTACTTTGCAAAGGTTCGAAAACTTGGGAATGCAGTTTCGTCATCAACCGGGCTGACTGTGTTTCCTATTTACCTTTTCGCGCCTTATCGACTAGTAGCAGTTATGGCAGGATGTGCTATATCGTTCGTTTGGGTCGTATTCCCAAGTCCAACGACTGCCGGTTCTCAAGTCCGAAAAACGTTGGGGCGCTCCCTTTTCGTTCTCGCAACCTTTTATAACTGCATGCATACCTCTATAGAGGTATGGATTAACCAGGAACAGGGTGATGTGAACGATCCTCAGTCTCCGGCTCGGCTGCTCGAAACGGCCAGGAATAAGCTATTTTCAGAAGAGATGACCTTGCTTGCCGAAATTCGAAGTCATATTGAGTTCACTAAATATGAGCCCCCTATTGGAGGCCGATTCCCCAAAGAGACATATGACAATATCACCTCAGAAATTCAGATTATCCTAACAAGTATGGCTTTAATGGCCCATGTTACTCGCAATGTGGAAAGGATGTCGCCTGAAGAATTCCCGTATCGGGAATCTGTCAGCACTTACCGGAGGTGGAGTACAAGTTCGGGGGGTGATAGCAATGCTGGCGGAGAAAAATGGATTAAGCATTTAGCGCGAGCGGCGAGTTCACAGCATTTCCATTCGAACGTCATCACGTCCCTTCTTTATCATTTATCTGCAGCGGTATCGAATGGGCTTTCGCTACCACCATATCTGGCTCCTCCGCACGCATTTCCGCTGGCCAGAAATCTGAGGCGGATGAATGAGAATCTATTGGACATTCGAAATATCGAGGATCCAACATTTACGGCTTTCGTGTCAGTTGAAGTCTTGAGTTCGATGGTGAACTCAAACCTCAAAACACTTGTTAGGTGTGTATCAATCGTCATTTCACTGTTCTTTAGCCTCTCCTTTGCAACATTGCTTATTTGTGATAATAGCGACGTGAAATTACTGGTAGGCGAACTCAACTTTGACATTTATGTTCGGCGACACCGAAATAAAATGCGAGAGAAACACGAAGCTCGACAACGAAGCCGAGAACAGGATGACCGACATAGCAAGGACGAATGATCTTAATGTCGATTTCCCTGGTGGGAGAATAAATATAAATGGTATCCTCTGTTTGACTGGTTTCAATATCTCATAAACCGAGGTTATGATCCTATTCCAGAATCGTGGCGGATCCTCCCGAAAGTTTTCCACGGCTTGGACGCAACTGGCTGAATTGGCTACCTTTGCCTTAACGGAACCAGGGCTATCTTCCAATACTCACATACAGTATTTGATGGAGGTCAAATTTCAAAAGAGAGTACTTTTGAAATCCAGAGTAAGGTACAGGATAAAATGGTCCATTTGGCCAACCACGTATGCTGTCATTTAAAGCCATAGGAACAACAGTAATATACACAAAACATAACGAAAATCAGATACCCCAAACAAATTATTTCCAAGGTTTTGTTAATTGGTAGTCGAGGTTGACAACCCCTCGCCCCCTTTCTGGAGCTAAAGCTCAGGCACGTGACCTTTCATCGAGGTCCCATTTCAGCCTCCAGCATTTCCAGCTCCTTGCTCCCTTTTTTTCATGAATAACCACCTACATCGCAGCACTATTTCTCCTCATTTTGGCTGGCCAAACTGAATCTCTCGAGCCAACTCCTGCGGATATCTGTATCCTCCTACTAACTGCCGCCTCAATCGAACCCATCCTCCGATAATAATCGACGCCCGTCAGGCGCATTCGTCTAGCGAACCTAGTTATCTTGATTGTTTAACGAACCGGACGACTTCACAATAACCAAAGGGATTGGCAGCTTGATACTACAGCCATGAGCGACGCCTATGAGCGCGAGCGGTATGTCAATTCTCTTCCTTTCCGCGCCAAATAACCAACTCCAGTATTCGTGTCTAACGCTCTCCCACCAACGCAAAATAGGCAGAACAATTCGCTCCTCGAATCTCTTTCTCAAAAGACCAATGCCTTGAAATCGGTCACTATAGATATCTACGACAATGCACGGAATCAGGAAACAATCGATAGCAGTGTTCGTTTTGCCGCAGTTTTTTTTTGTTCTTCGCCATCTGATATTTCCACAGTCGGACCTTATCTTTCGAGTTCAATATATGCCTAACTAACTTTTGTCATCCAATCTATAGAGCGAAGTATTCTCCTCGTTATCCACGAACATCCGAGGTAGCGCCGGACGCCTGACTCGCGCCGCAAGGCAGGGTGATAAAGTTGCGGTCTTAAAAGTTGCTGGAATCGTAGCTGGTGCCGGCGTCGGCGCATGGGTTATTCTAGGATGGATCTTTTGAATGGCTGTGAAATCCATCGTTGTACAGAGATTTGGCTTGGGATGAGTTCTTTTTTTGGCGTTTGGGGAGCATACAACTTCGTTTATACTGGCGTGCGGAGTCCTTCAAGCGCTGCTCCGTCTGCGAGATCTTTGCTATACCCTTAACAATGACGTGCTGTTTTCTGGTACTCCCGGTTTGCTGGGAATTTCGAGGCAAGCGGATAATGTTGGGCATGTTTTGTCGGTGACCATCGAATCGATGTGGCGAGTTGTTATCGTATGTTTTACATGAATTGTGCGTTTTACCTCAAACTATGGCTAAGTGATATCCGATCAAGGAGAAATATTTCCATACTGCCCGGGATACTGTCATTCCGGACTTAAAAGTGGAAAATGTCATCGAGAGGGCGCAGAGTTGCCGCAGAAACCCACAAAGAAACTACGGCTTCACTCAATGGTTGATAAACTTTGCAGAAGACTAGACGCCGGCATCAGGTTTTGAGGGTTATATTGAAGGTCAAACACCGCACTATTCACCTTCCAGGGGCGGGGCGGAACTCGAGCGGAGCGGGAATGCGGGGGAACGCTAAACCCTACAAAATTTGCACCAAAGCGGAGTAACACCGCATCAACATAACTACACAAAAGCGATATCTGTACGGAGTATATGTTAAAACAATAGGATTTCATGATTCTGTTTGGGGACAAGAAGAATAACCAAATTATGTACGCTTCCAATGCAGTTATTAAAGTCAAATTACGGGTCATGTCCCATCTATTTTGAATTTTGCATTGTTGTCAGGTTTATCAAGCAACCATTATTCCCATACGTTAGAAAACAAGTCATCGTTTCCAGTGAAACCGGTTGTTGATTTAGGTTTGGGGCCAGAGTTAGTATTTTCATTCGGCACAGCACTGGCCCAACCTCCAAAGTCTTCGTCTGCAGTGACGGTGGGCGTGGGCTTGGACTTGGGAGCAGATGCTTCGCCAAAACCAGATGGGGTGCCCCAGCCGTTGCCTAAATCATTGGCAGTCAGCGTATCGGGAATCCGCATAGTTGATGCCGGCTGGGTCGTTGGTGGCGATGGATCAGTGGACGTCCATGCGTTGCTTCCCCATGGATCTATATTGCCACCTGAAAGCATGCTGGTTGCAGTTGCGGCATGAGTTAGTGAAGGTTGCGGGATGGGTTGTGGCTTTGGAGGTGACAGATTGAAGACGGAGTTCATATCTGTTGATTTTGAAGGCGACACAACAGGAGGGGAGGTGGTAGGCGGCGGAGAGGAAAAGAGATCAAGAATATCATTAGATGATGTAGTCGGCGGGGCCACAGTTGATTTCGTAGAACCCATCGTCGCATCAATTAAATCAAAACCTGTTCGCCCGGCTGATCCGGTTGAGGTGGATGGAGATTTGGTTGGAGTCTGCTTCTTTTCAGGTTTGGGAGGCGCGCTGTCGAGAAGACCACTACCAGCTGACGCTGGCGACTGCGACATAAGTTGCTGCGCAGAAGGGGCCGATTTTGGACTTGCGAAGGAATCAAAAACAGAAAATGGCGACTCTTTCTTGCCAGGTGAAGATGTGGCCGATGGGAAACTTAAACCGCTGAAAGAGTCCGTAAGTCTCCCAAAAGCATCATTCTGTGTTTGTGGCGGTGATTGCAACGAAACTGAAGACCCAAAAGAGGCCGTACGATCATGTTGAAAAACAGGCGCTGGCTTGGGAGCAGATGCATAGAGTGATAAAATCGATTGTTTGAGATCCGGTCGTGATGGGCCCGTAACCGTTGGGCCCGAGGGGGTGCTCGAGGGCCTGCTTGTAGTTGAATTTGGGGAGGCTCCAAAGAAATCTAGCCCGAGGAGGGAATCGCCGGGTTTGCTCTGTTTAGGAGGCGGTGCTGGTTGTGGAGGTTTCACTGAGGCGTGTGCTCCAGGTATATCTGTCGTCTTAGGTCTAACAGGAGGTGTTGGAGTATCGTCATCGAAGAAATTAATAGATTGCTGCTGTGCAGGCTGTGGGGGTCGCGACAAGGTAGATGCCGCACGATGTGATGCTGATCGCTCTAGTTTTGCCTTTTCTTGCACAACGGCTAATGGCTAATATATTTGTCAGAAAGAATGGCTCCGATGTTAGGTAGGTGCCTTTTACTTACCACGTCCTCATCACCTTCACTATCCAGCGTCGACGGATCGGGCATAGGTCCGTCCATAACCCACCTCTTTGCCTCATATTTTGTCCTGATATAATTTTCAATTTTCCTGAAGTCTGATTAGAGTTCTTATCCGGAGCACATATAAGAGTCCCAGCAGAGGAGAAGGCTTACGCTTCGGAAGGAACATGGCCAGTGGGCAGCTTTGCCTCCCAATACCTAGAATTCGCCATTAGCGGTTTGTGCACAAGGAGCCAACAGGCATTCGCACACGCTTCCGCGTTATTGTCATAGAGATTCTCGGAACTAGATGGACGAACTTATTCGCTCTTGCGTTCCCCCACCTGACCACGCTTTGTAATTGTTCATCGGTCCAAGAATCCAGATCCACCGATTTGACTCGGCTAATATGTGTTCCCATGCCTCTATGTATCCCCGAGCAACGAATGCAAATGAAAATGCCGATGTTCCAACTGGCCCATCTCGGATCTATTCATCTCAGAGTAAAGTTAGTTGAGTTCTGGACTGGCAGCGCCGAAAATGAAAGCAATAAGGACAAGTGCTCGGTAGGCGGGCGAGGCAAGGAGTTTCGCAGAGATCACAGCCACATACGCTTATTCCGCTTGCAATCTGCACAGGTCTTGTTGCAGGTCAACTTTAGCAAGTCCTTTATGATCTGCTGGTTATGGGCGGCTCGGGATGCCGCTGGCTTGAGCCGTTGAGACATAGTCTGAGAGGGTTCAAGAGGAAGGTGGCTTTGTAGTTAATATCTCTGTCAATACAAGCAGCAGTATAACCAAATTGACACCCAGCACCGGAGTTTCAACAGGCCACAAAAAGTTTATGAGCAGAGAAAACGGACTTTTGGTTGAGGTTGCCTTTGATACAATGTTGAATGCCTGCTTCCACTGAACGCAGAGTTAACTATCACATGACATGATGAATCAGCCACGTCAAGGCATCTAAAGGCGCTTCTTAGATCAGCCAAGCGGCGACCTTGGCTGCAGGCTGCAGGCTGCTGCCCGAATCTGTTGCACGCTTCATACCCAAACCTCATCGACTATCTCCTATAAGAAGGATAGGCCTACCCAAGGATATCTTCATTGTCACTCACTAATCATCCTTTCCTGTCTTGAAGATGGAGAGCACGTTTCCTATCTCAAGCCCTCTTCTCGACGAACTGGCGGCAGTCACCAACCAAGAGAAACCTGACGGCACCGGTGAACATTACATGGATCAGGGCCTTGCTATTGTTATTAATGCTTCCGAGCACCATAAAAGCCTTCAAGAGAAGGCTATTAAACGAGAGTTCGGCATCCAGCGCGATCATGTCGATACTAGGTTCAACGCTTTCGAGCGTGAACTTGCCGGTCAGCGTCAATATATGGACACTAGGCTCAACGCTTTCGACCGTGAACTTGCCGGTCAGCGTCAACATATGGATACTAAATTTGACGTTGTTGACAAGAAGTTTGACGCCGTTGACAAAAGGCTGGGAAATGTGGAACAGAAACTTGACAACATGGAATTGAGATTTGCAGAAGTAGAAGTTACAGTGCACCAGCTACGCGCGATGTCCATGAATGCAAAGGCGGATAGGGGTGTGAAAATCTTGCAGAAGGTCGGTGCACACCAACCGAATCGCGGTTATTGTGTGCCTGATGACTTTCCAAAAACTGTGGGTGACTTTTGGAAATTAAAAAAGAAAATTAGACGTAAGTTTCTGGACCGGGTCCCAATTCATGGATGAAATATTTTGAAGGTCATTCCGTTGTTCTTTCGTTTCACGCCAATGCTGACATCTTAGCCGACACAGGACCTCAATTAATATCTCTCTCGCTGTTTTATGGAGTCTCACGCGAAGAACTCATTGTTGACACGGGCGACGACGAACCTGAAGGACAAACTCAACCATATGCTTCATTGACATTGAAGCAACTAATTGAAAAATTCCCGGATTTGGCCCATATGGCACTAGCTGATCGATTTGGCCTCGAATACACGAAAGTGGCTTCGCTCATGCAGCGAATTGAAGAATTCCAACATCAGTTTCAAGGGAAAAGAGTCGCAGCTGAGCAAAGCGGTGAAACCATTAACAAAGCCCTCCGGACCGAAAGTTCGCACCATGTTAAACCCAACATACAGCATGAGCCGGTTGCGCCATATCCCAGATTTTCGGAGAACGAGGTTATCCCGATTGAGCTCCTCATAAAAAACACTCCATCGACCCCTGACGAATCTCCACAATCTAATAGGACTCAGTTAGGGTGGGCTCCAACCAGTGGCCGAATGAGACTAGATGCAGCTCAGGCGGAGATGACAGAACGAATGCTGCGGGAAGAAGACCAAAGGCTGGAACAAGAGCGCATCGCCGCCCTCCCATATAAGGTTGTATCTCCGGCTGGTGTGCCGGATACGATGAAAAGTGCATCAAAGAGCCCTCTGAATCCGAAAGTCTCCGGTGCTTCCCAGAAGCCAAAGGCTGAAGAGCCTAAAGATACAGAGAGTCCAAAGTCTGGGGATACAAAGCGTATCAGTTCTGAGGCAAGCTCACAGGAAATTCCTACCCAACCTCTCTTCCGCCATAAATCTCCCAAGAGTCAGGGCAGTAAAGGGAAAGCGAAGAAAAAGTAACAGACCATTCTTGTTGATCTTGATTCCACACGATATGTTGGTGATTTTCAAGTTTTCATTCCTTTTCTCTTGGATAGATGGGTAGGCCCTGGCCTAGTCATGCTTGATGATGTTTGTTGTTGGAATAGCTCAACTTACCCTATGAAGTTTTCGTATAGTTAAAGATTTTGGTAGATTGATTGTTAGACCCATGCGATCTAATGTCTTGTTTCCAAAGTACCACTACTAGTAGGATTGAATCATGATACCACTCCTCAAAGAGGTCAAAAACCTTTCCGGAGATTCTGCTTATTTTTCTTCTCCTTTCTCATCAGAGAACTTTAAGCTAACGCTGTTGACACAATGTCTCTCGTCCGTGGGCGTTTTGTACCCTTCTCCCTTAAACACATGTCCCAAATGTCCCCCGCAATTTGAACAGACAATCTCAGTTCTTGTCATGCCCATCGAGTTATCTTCACGGCGCGTCACCGCACCGGGAACGCAGTCGAAATACGCGGGCCAGCCGCACCCGGAGGAAAACTTATGTTCAGCCTT
Source organism: Amauroascus niger (assembly GCA_001430945.1). NCBI lineage: Eukaryota > Fungi > Ascomycota > Eurotiomycetes > Onygenales > Onygenaceae > Amauroascus > Amauroascus niger. Next base: position 230,999 of record LJPK01000213.1, read on the forward strand.
GTAGAGAGGAGCATTGCAACCAGCGCAATGGTAGGCACCTGTTGTAGGTTTATGTTTGTCGTATTCGCCGGAGTAAGGAGCTTCGGTGCCTTTTTCACGGAGGATGCGGAACTGTTCTGCGAAGCAATCTTGTTTTAGAAGAGAGGAGAAGAAGAAGAAGAAGAAGAAGAGAGAGCGAGAAAAAAGAAGGAGAGGTGATCAGGAAGATTTTGACAGGAAAAGATGTGAGATATGCATACGGGGACTTAGCACGGCCCGCCACTCGCTGTCTGTTCGCTTGTGCGGGTAATCCATCGTGTCGGCGGGCTCTGCGGAGGTGAAAGAACGGCCGAGAAGACCACTGAGGAATGACATAAACGAGACACTCCGAAGGGAGACGATGGCGGTGGGAGTTGGATTGTTGATGGCTTTCCGAAGCCCGGGACAAGCTGGGTTCTTTCTCGATAGAGACGAGATTGGACTAGAGCAAGTGTGGCGGAGGCTGGAGTTGAAGATGCGGGGAATACTACGATGACGAATGCCCACAGGCATATGGCGCGGGGTGAATTTAGGGAATTAAGAAACCGTTTGAATTGAGCAGGTAGTTAGGTGATGCGCCTCTTCCAGAAAATGTGACAATGAATCAATGATGTACAGACAGATATTCTAGCCAGCTGAGGCAAAGTCAGGATTGAAGAATGGGGTTTTATCTTCCGTCCGCGGAGTAGTTTTAACTATAGTAAAGCTTTTGACTAGATAGTTACGTCTGCCAAGATCGAGCACGGGGGCAATATTCCTCGGATTTCTAAGATGAAGCCCTCTCTTTAAGATATTAGATTCTTTGCACTGTCATGCCATGAGCAATCGCGTCCACTAGTTTAATACGCCGTACATGCTGCCAATATCCGGCCATCAAAAACCTTTATCACCCAGAGCTATTCGCATCCATATCCAACACCAACAAGAACTCAAATGGGGAATCAAAACAAGGAGAATATCCACAAACGAACCAGACAAATCCCCTCTTGAAAATAAACACAAAATCAGCGATGTCTGGCCAACCCAGTCACCGTTAAATGTCCTCGCCCAACCTCCACCCTCCACCCTTCGCTCGCCAGCCTCCTGGCCACAGCCGGCCCGACTCTAGCGGTACCGTTTTTGCTGTGCCTTCCAAGCCCGGTTACAATCTTATAGCCTTCCCGAACCGGGCCTCCTCCGCCAGGTGCATATTTTGCGTCCCCGAGCGACTCCCACCAGTCTGCCACACGCTCACACGCGATGCGCACTCCATCCTGTACACTGACACCATGGAGGTCTAGCATATCGCCCCCCGACTGAGAGTCCACAAGGGCGTCTGCGGCAGCAGAGGTCTCTCGCCTTGCGATTTCAATGTGGTCCCGTCCGACGGAAGAATAATAACTTGCAACAGCACCCATGAGATGGTCTGATTTCCCACGACGGTACGCCGCTTGTGCTTTATTGAAAGCTATTTCCCCGGCACGCCAATGTTGGTCAGCTAGATTTCGGCCCGTGCTCGAACTTATGCCAGTATTGCTGATATTAGACAAAGCGGAAACTGTTTTTTTAACCTTTCGAACCGGAGTGAATTCTGCCTCCGTTGGGCTGGGCCGTGCCAAGTTGGTTGGAATATTGATCAAAGGTATTTCCGGCTGTGTGATCATCACTGTGGCAAGCTCGTTTGCCGCAGAGATGGAATTCCGCGCCAGTAGAAGCAAGCCTGCTAGTTTTTCTGGGGCAACTGTAGAAAACTCTTCGCGAAGCTCTGCGATTTGGGAGACAGTAACCGGATCTTCCATTGCCTCTGGGTGCTTTGCAACTTCGTTTCTTGCCAGGTAATGAATTGTCGTGGGGAGATGCGCGCTGTTCAAATGATAAGACGAGCTCACCGCTTTTGCTGACAGATGAGTCCTGGAGCAAATGAAATCCACATCTTTCATGCCACTGTCCCATTTATTACCCAGATCAGTGCTACCCAAATCGTTTCCGGCGCATGTCGGAATTGACTGCCCGAGTACCCGTTTTGTTTTAGTCTGGTTGCCTTTCCCTCTTCCTTTTCTCCGCCCCTTCTTATGGTAAGCCAATTCCTCAAAACCTTCTATTCCTTTGGGAATGGATATTCGAGTGCCATCTGCGTCCACATCGTTACAGCTGTTGTCGTCATCGTTTTTGCCGTTGCCGTCTTCGAAAAATGCCAAGTTAAGCAGTATATCCATGGATCGGTCTATATCTCCATCGCATTTGCCGAGTGTATGGGAAATTGTGAATTGCGCAATCGAAGGAAACATCTCTCTCAAATATTCTTTCTTCTCTTCCAGACCAAATTCTGAAAACGCGGTTCCTTTCTGCTGTAAATTTAGTGTTCTCGCTGCACTGGGAGGTTTGGCTTTTGTCTGCTTCGTTCTGCCGACCGGTCTGTCCTTCTCCACGCTCAGGGATGACAGGCTGGACTCGAGACTCGTGATATTGGTCTCGAACGATATTAGAGTCTCGTGCGACTGGGGAAAACTCGGTTCTGAGACGCATCCATATTCTTCTTCTTCTTCGAATAAATGTTGACCACTTGTGCCGGACGGGTCAAACTCGCAGTTTTCCTGGGCTGCTGCAAACACTCTGAGCTCGTCCAACGTAGCGCGCAAGTCGGCAGCACTGGCCGCGTCGTCCAAGTCATAATCGCTCGCGATTGCCGCGAAAAGAGCGGGGTCCAGAGGGGGACAATATTCATTCTCCAGTTCCTGTTCGCAAGCCGAGATTCCCAGACGTTAGCGTAGTCTAATAGTTATCGTAGCAAAACAGAAAATTTTGCGCGAATGCAACTCGGAAAAGAGGATCCCCCTACCTCCATAACACTGGTGATAGCGGGTCCGGCCATACTTTGGTGTTAGTGATATTGTGGTTGTGGATTCTGTGTCAAGCGCTCCTCGATAAACTAAATAATGCATCTTTTTACTTCGCTGGCTTCCTTATATGAGACAGAGTGGGTGATGTATGTATTGTCCACACGATGGAATGAACCGAGTACTGATGGATAGGACACCTCCCGCGGGTTGGATGATGAGCAAACAACCTTTTTTGCGCGTTTGTGTCATCGCTCGAATTGTCATTTCCCCCCCGCTAGTCGGTTTTAAGTTACGGCCCCCCCTTTTGTTTTGGAAGCGATGTCACGTGCGTCCTTCTTCGCATCGACAAAGCGAAGTTGAGATGGACTGTATATATGAACTCGAGCAAAGGAAGATGGCGTGTAAAATCATGGTCATATTGACCCTTTTTTTTTTTTTTTGCTGCACATCACGGTTTCAAGTTTACAGGCCTTTATTTACTTATACGGAACGAGTCTTTTTCCTGCAGGTGAAAGGCAAACAAACATACTGGCTGTCTGGGATCCATCTGCTGCAGGGCTAGTTTACATCAATGGGGGAACATGGGTTCTACTTTTCTTTACAACTAGTTATCAGCCCTGTTGTCAAATTGGTGTTTGGCACTCTGTGATCATGAAAGTGACTGTTGTAGTAGGATGGCATTTGTCACCAGAATTATTCCCCAAAATTGTTCACAGGAAGAAATGATCAGGTCACCTTTCTGTTGTCAACCTTCCCCGATTGACCTGTTCCTCTGTGCACCTGGGCCTAATGAAATAATACCTATGTAGGTATTTACTAAATATATATATATATATATATTTACTTCTCGGCAGCCCAAGAGAATGGCCGCTGTGAATCTGCCCACGTGCCACGTTTCCCAAAGGGGAAGAAGAAAGACAGGAGCTGTCTTTCCCTTCTTGTTGCCCCGAAATCCAACCCATCACCTGCTGTTGGATTCTTCACTTACTTCAAAAAACTGGTGATGCAGCAGGAGAGCAGGCAGTCTTGATTATCACCTTGGGGCTTTGTTGAAGGGTCATCATCAGTGTTTCTTGTGCGTGTATGGTTTCCTGGCATCTGGCGCGAAACCCTAGCTTCATATTGTCAATTTCCAAACTGCATCTGCAAATTCTCTCCTTGAACAGAGTGTGGCTTGGGCCTCCTTTGTCCGTGTGGGAAGCATAGTGATCCAAGTCAGTACTCCTTCTCAGTGTACCAGCAGCAGCTTATGTCATTTGATGGCCTAATTGAGTGAGATAGAGATGCAGTTCGTCCTCATTATCACCATATGCGGTCATGGTGGATGCCATATCATCGACCTGTCCAGTGCCCGAGTCTATAAGCCGTTCGGCGAGAACATCGATTGCACCTTTTATTTAAACAAAAAGCCATGTTTCCAGTGTATATATTCAAGGAAATATGTCCTGGACACGCAGCATAAATGGGTCAAGGTCAATTGTGAGCGAACCAAGACTGAAGACTATTCTCTTTTGTTTTAAAGATGGAGCTAAGCATAGTTGACACTGATCATGCAAACTTAGCGCCGAGAGCACAGGACTTGGGCGAGCGTGCAAACGATGCTATTGAGGCCAACACAAACAGAGAGCGAAGGAATGCTCCGTATTCCATCGTTGCCAGCGGTCTCAAGGCGATAATCAGCGCCGTACGAGGGGCGATCAAGCGTTCGGCGTCCGCTGCCGGAAACGAAAAGCAAGACTGAATTCCCACGGATTGTTCCACCTGGCGATTTTTTTTTTTTTTTCCCCTTTCCTGTTCTGGTTTCTCCTGAGAACATCGGAGCGCGTGCTGGCCTCTAATTTAGCGATGTTATAAACCAGAGAAGGCTTGCACCTTTTCTAAAGGCTGACAGTTTTTCTATAGTGGGATATGGCTGCAACTTTATGCTAGTCTATTATGATTGCTCTATCACTTGTGAAATACGCCACGTTGGCCGGTGGTTGATTCTGTTTACTGTTGTTAGTTATGTTTGGTAGGAACGGCGCAGACTTACTCAACTCATCTTTGGCTTGATTTCTTACGATTTGCTTGACGTATGATCGCTTGTTTCTCCCGCTTTATGCGTTGGACGCCTGAAGCTTCGGCAACGTGGACCTGCGAGCTCTGCCAGATATATACGAAGCACTCAGATCCAGCGAAAATGGAGTATATCAAACTCGTGGCTTTACCTTAGGTCTCTAGCAATACGCAGAAGGTGCTCTTTTTTTCTGACTTCAAACGAATAATACTGGAACATGTACGCCTTGACGGCAGGTAGGCTCACTCTGCTATATACTGGTCCCTGGTGATCCTCTTTTTCCTCCGCGTGGTCTGGGTGGCGCACTCCAGGGCGTCGACGAACGCAGTTTCCCTGGGAAGAGAGAGACTCGAGTTGCTGATGCAAGGCTGCTGCTTCCTGTCAATGCAGCTTGGCCTTCCTTCCTGTTCATACTGGGATATTCTCCCTATGCTTGTCTCTGGCTTATTCTTCGATTTCGTCTTTTGTTCTGTCTTTGTTTTCCTTTCATCACCACCAGTCATACCCATCACACACCACTGCTATCTCGTTAGTTGGTATTATCAAAATAGCTTTTTATCCACTGCTCTCAGAATATCAAGAGTACCCGTTACAAGCATGCATTTCAATATTGTTGCTCCCGTTCTGGCGCTCATCGCCTCTACCGCTGGTTAGTAGCCTTGGGAGTTCATACCTGCACTGTACAGTGGAGCTGATGACTGCTTGGACAAATAGCACTTCAAGTGACGAGCCCGATGAATGGTGCAGTCTGGGATCTTTCTAAGAAGCAGACAATCACATGGAATTCTGTCAGGTGCGTGTCTCTTGTCGAACGCGAGGGAGCCACACTTGGCCTGACTGTGTCTAAACAGCACTGATCCGTTGACATTTGCCATCGAGTTGGTCAACATGAGCTTCTACCCTCCGTTTTCTATGAAAATCGCAAGGGGTGTCAAGGCAGACGCGGGTTCATACAGCACAGAGCCCATCGATCGCGTTCCCGAAGGGTATGCCCATCTCTCCCCTAGATCTTGATAACTTGGGGTTATGAGACTAATGAGGGCCAAACGATCTTTAGCACGGCATATCAATTCAACTTTATTTCCGATGATCCCAGCAAACCCGGGATTCTTGCACAGTCGCAACAGTTTGAAGTTTCTTCGTCCGGTGCGTTTGTGGACTCGGCTGTGGACGATTCATCGAGCCACATCAGCACCTCCAGCTTCACTACCGATCATACCAATAGCAGTATGTCGCTTTATCTATCTCTTGGAGTCTAAAGTGGAAACTGAGCCTGATAACACTTCTATAGCTTCGATTGATACGAAATCTCGCACCACTACCCGCTCTTCAAATGCTTCTACTGCTCCCACAAGTACCCGTCGTGCGTTCTCGTCTACCGCGCATTTCACGTCTCCAAATGGTGCACAGCGTACTACCAACGCAGCAGTTGCCCTTCAGCCTTACCATGGTATCAGCAGCTTATTCCTTGCCGCCTTTGCTCTCCTCGCGTGATTTTCAGATGATTGTAAGCGAACAAGAACACCCTTTTGTTTTTCTTCTCTTTAGAACCACTTGGCAACTAAGTTTCCATATCTGGTTCTTTGAAGCTCATCGTTTTAGTTGAATATTGATCCTTGCAAGAAGTGATCATGGTGGATTGGAAATAGTTTCTGTATCTCTAGCCCGTGTAGTCGGGCCCTGCATGACTAGATACCTTTTTCCTTTAGAGGAATCAATATAAATAGTTTGGTCAATTCTCACAGAATGAATGATTCACTCCCATGAACTGAAACAATCCGGAGACAAGATGAAAGCCATGGAGAGAACATAAAAAGACAACCCTTCCAGGTCACCAAGTTTCAGGCCAATTCCACTAATCGTACAGGAGTATTTTGCATGACTAGAATCCTTTTCAGAATCAATAACCATTCAGAGCCACCACCCTCATCGTCTAAATAAAATGAGAAGAAAGAAGAACTGGTGATATGACCGGCTGAGACAGTCATCCTACAGACTCCCTGCCACTTTTTGCGCTTCCACCCTTGAAAACCAAATTGAGAGAATTACAAAGTTACAGAGCATGTAAGATCCCTTAAATCGCAGGTTGTAGTCAGGACAGCCAACATAAACACCCCTTGAAAATCTTTTTAAAGATCAAATATAAAACCCCACCGCGAATTATCAATGTCGTTCACAAATTCAAAAAGCTCCTTGCGAAGAGTAGGATTCAAATCGGCCAACTGGAGCAATCTCGCGCGCTGAGAATAAAATAATGCAACACCCCAAGATTCGGTTCCCTGGAAGCGACCTTTGGGTTTGCTTCCGGGAGCGTTTTGTAGTATGTTTCGCAAGATAACAAGTGATTTGTACGCGATGCCATAGGGTTCTCTACTGTCGTCTTGGGGAGTGACGAAAAAGTCCCAGCGAATGAACCGTTTTGGATAGAAAAAGGGCCGGTTCCATTCGATAGGGGTGTTTTCCATGTTGATGAGCGGAGGGAGATGGCCGGAGACGTGGGCAGCAACCAAGTTGAGATTCTTGGTTGGATTTTTGAATTCTTCGCATTTGTCAAAACGACATACAGGATCAGGCTCCTTCTTGAACCGGTCAAACGGATACCAATTGCCATCAACAGCATTTCGGATGCCCATATGAACACACAAGACGTGCTTCCGGTATTTTTCTGGGTCAACCCAGACACGATTACAATACTCAAAATCCGGGTCGTTCAAGGTGTGGCCGGTAATGTTGAGGTCGCTTAACTCAAGGTATTGGGGAATTCGTGCGGGAGTTTCATCTGCGATACGCTTATCGTTTTCTACGGTCCGCGGGTTGGGTACTCCTTGCGGGTGAACCTGTGCACCTGCCACAATAGTTCTCTCCCCTCCGCCACCGGTTGGCTGTTCGTTCCGTTTATTCTCAGCAGTTGGATTGTTGCTAAGTGCTTGTGCCGACGGCTGGTTGCTAGATATTGAAATGTCCTGAACATCGGCCATCGGGACGTCTTGTCCTTGTTCAGCGCCCTGTGTTGACGCAGGTTTCTTTGGCACTCTCCACTTGCAGTAATAGTAGGGGAACCCATTCATATCTCGACAAACGTCTCGGGGACGTATCCCTTGGATAACAAATTTTTGACCCTGTTCACCCTCGTTAATCACTCGAGCTCGAGCTATGTTAAAGGCGCGGGTAACTGTGTTGATAAAGTCGGGAGCTGGGAGAAGAGGTGAGTGCTCCGCTTTAATAAAGTCCGCAAATGTTTGTTGGTAAGTAAGCCAGACGGCTCTTTGAGCAATTTCGCCTTCCGAATCTGCCTGGAAAACGCATTGAGCCCAACGAGCCGTACGTTCAGGTTCCTGGAATTCTAAAAGGTTCTGGACACATCTCTCCGGAGGAATGGTAATTCGACTTGGTGGCGGACGCTTTTCTTCGTCTTCGTAGACCCTAGTTTGTTGTTGACGTTCAGCATCATAAAGGAGCAGAGTGACGAGACGCGGAATCAAATTCGTAGGCAGATCGAAGTTCTCAAGCATAAATTCAACATTCTCTGGTTCGCAAGCATATTGGTAAAGAAAATCGAGGACAGCGGACATCAATTCCGGATCATTATCAAGATAAAGGAGACCCGTGACAGTCTGAAATAAAGACTTCGTTAGGCCGAATTTTTTGACCCCTTCAAGCTCATAAGAAAACATGACCATCGCCTTTAACGCGCAAAGCAATTGGAAGCGGTCCTTAGAGCTCAAATACTCTATAAGAGTATTGAAGAGATGGTCGTTGTCCCACAGACGCCACCATGGGCAAGCCTCGATCACCATCTCGAGCATGTGATTCTTCATCTCCGTAAAAACCGACATCTCGGGAAGCTTGAGCACGATAGTTGCGCAATCTCTCGCCAAGTTAACTACGTCAAGGAAGTTGGCATTCACGTCGATTTGGCACATGTTTCGAAGGATTAATGCTGCTTCGTTTGCCAAGCGGAGCTTGGTTTCAGTTTCATCATCTCTAACATCCGCTTCAGGGAAGATGATTGGTAGTCGGCGAAGTCGATGGAGTAAATCAAAAGTGCCTTCTGCACAAAGGTCGTCAAAACGTGCGTTCTTTTTGTATTCTTCGTCGAAATAAGGGTAGAAATAGTTTGGCTCCCACGAGACACCGTGAACAATCTCACCAATTGTCAAAACCTGCTGAAGCAACGATTCCAGAAGCAAAGGGTAATCTGCGAAGAAAAATCGGTCTTGGTACAAGTTCGAGGCGATAACCAGATGGTAGAGGCCCGCCTCAACTTCCTCCGAAACTCTGGATCTAAGGCCCATGTATGACCGGTGATAGATATCACCTCCTAGTAAGCTGACGCGTCAGTATCGACCACGCAAACAGTAATATACCGCGTCCGAAGCTTCCACTCACCGGTTCGATCAAGAACGATCGATGGTGGCCCCGGGTCCGGGGTTGAAGGCCGCGAATCTCCACGCGTCTCCAAAGCAGCCGCGCCAACCGCAGAAGCTGCCATTGTCGAAGAGACCTGGTGATAGGGTTTCTCTTTCACGGAAATAAACAGTGTTAAAGAACGGGAGGCGGCAGGAAGAGCGCGACGAACAGAGACTGGAGGCCGATGGAAGAACGACGGGTGAGAGAAGAAGAGCGAACAGGAGGCGGAGCAGCGGCAGCTGTTAAAGCTTTGTTAGTCTCGTTTTGGTAAGAGGTCCATAGCAACCGGATGACATCGTTAACAAAAGGGACAGGACGGTGAGGGGATAGGAGAAGTGGTGCAGGTAGATCATGCTCGGACCGGCTCACCTAGGATGACCGGTGGGTTGTAGTCACTGGTCCGGATGTCTAGATCCCTAGAGGATTCAATTGAGTCAGATATGACTGGCTAGGCTCGCATCAAGAACGAACGAGATGAGATATGTACATACTCACAGCAGCGGCTCTCTGCAAAAAAGCCTTTTGATTTGGAATGAGAGAGTTCCAACCAGTTCGCCTTCTAGGCGTACAGCTCCGGCAGCAATCCACCAGTGCCTCTTGTCCACCGAGGCCTGGTGGTGTCCCTCGCGCCGTCTGACCTCTCTGAATAAGGCCTGCGGGCTAACCCGCCAAACCCCCGGCAGGGTTTACTGGGGCCCACGAGCAGAGCCGTCTGGAAGCGGAAGGGAATCAGTAAACTGCAAGGGCGAATGGCAACGGCCAACGAAGGATTCGACTGGTGCCGGCGAATCGAGCTTACCCAGACTGCAAAGACGCAGTTCTCAAACTCTTGGAGAAAGCAATTGGCCGGGTTCTTGTCTCCCAGCTTGTACCTGTCAAAAGCTCGATCGCGGTCACGTGAAGTCGCATAAACTGGCATTCAAGCCCACTGATTGGACAGCAGAGAGCTGCTCTCTACCACGTGATCAAAAATCACGCTTTAAGCTGCTTTGGGAATGGTGTGGTCAAACCTTATCGCAGCTCACTATTGAAGGTTAACTACCTTGAGGCTTATCGTCTGAAATGCATCACAAAACGACTGGCCTGCCATGTTGCCATCGAATGGTCAAAAATGTGGGATAAATGTTCCTAAGTCCAACCGCCAATAAATGGGTGGATGCAATACCTGCTTTTCCACCACCTCTCATCTAGGCGTGTATCTCCAAAACCTTCCCGCTTCAAGCATGCCAGAAGCATCCGATGATCATCTGGTTGGAACTAAGGTGTATTCCCATTTGGGCAGGCGTTCGAGTGTGAACGTTCGATATACCCCGCTCCCCCTCCTGAATGTGCGATATCTTCTGCTCTTGTAGTACCCAGTATCATGTACTCTGGCTAGATCTCGCTGTATATATATCTATATATACAACACCTATATACAAGGAGATTTCTTCGAAGATTTCTTTTCTCCAAGATCGGCATGGAAAGTCAAAATGACTTTCCCCTGGCATTGCCAGTGCTGAAGTTCTCTTATGTTACGACAACTGCAGGCCGAACTTCACCTCTGAGCTGGACTCACATCTCGGGAGGCGCTGACCTTGTAGCAATTTTCGATCGGGCCCGGGTTCGAGAGAATGGCACGGCGTGGACGATGGAAAAGCCAACTCTGAAAATTCTCCGAGGAGCAGACGTTTTGGTACATTGGCAGACCCGTGCTTACAGCCAGTATTCCTGCTGATTTGGAGCCATGTGCCATTAGGAAGATCTGGATCTCGACGCGCTCGCCAGAGAAGCGGTGACCAGCTCATCAAGCCAGACGCAAATTTCGAATACGAGAGCTCCAATAGCAGTGATTGTCAAGTCTCCTTGTCTCGCTATCCGCTATCCTACCCGTGTTGATCAGGTACAGCATACCCTATCGAAAAGTTACAAACAGGGGCCACGTGTAATGCTAACTGCGTCGTTAGATCCGTAGGTTCCAGCTGAAATTCTCCTCAAACACAGATTATTTCAAAGCCGTCTCAATCTTGAGCGAAGCCGGGTGTCCAATCACTGAGTCAACTGTTGCATTTCCACCATCGTCTGCATGCCAGGCACGGTCGGACACATCAGGTTGGGCCCATCACACAGGGCCTCCTTCTCTAGGGTTCGGAAACCACAGTATGCGCGTGGCACCAGCTACTACCCCAGAGACCCGCCCATCTACCGTCGTAAGTAGCTTCGAAAAACCGCGTTTGACTCTGAATTGTCACCCAACGAGTTCGTCGTTTGGTGACCCCAAACCACTCTAAAAGTTTGCACTTGACATCCAATATCTAACCTATTCATGCGGGCAGGGCTCTTCTTCCACGCTGGCCACCGTGCCTCTTTCAAGGAAGGCTCAGCCGGTTATCAATAACGGAAATCTACACTACGGAACATCCAACGAGCGGCCGTCGACAGCCCCAACTCCTTTTGACACTGAATCACTAAACCAACTACTTCCTCCAAAGAGAGAGTTACCCTTTGCAAAGCCTCAGCGTAGACAACAACGCTATACCCTATCGAAACAAACGCCAAACATGTCTGCCAATCTTCCAGAACCATCGAGAATGGAACATCAAGCCAATGCCCAAGACCTGCCAGCTTTAGAATCAAACATCCAAATCCCATTTATGCACTCCAATTCAAGCACAATAAACTCTCCTGCACCTGGCGGGGCAGTGAAGCAAGTGGCTGAAATGAACGCGTCCATGGGGAAGCAGAGCAAACCAGTCTCAACTCCCAGTATATCCCCACAGAAACAGTCATTGGAAGTTGTATCCGAGAGGCCACCCATCACAGTTACTGAATCGTTCCTTTCAAGCAGTCACAACAACAATCAAGTTGGTTAGTTCCATGCCCCTTTTTCTGTACTACACACCATTTTAACATGTCATGAAAATGGCACAGACGTATGCCCAAGCCCTGCGTATAGCTTGAGACCTCCAACCCAAACTAATACTTTAAGCCACACCTTGATGCCAAATCCAATTCAGATCCCAAGCCAACAAACTAACAATGTCAACCAACCAAATATCTCGGCCCCTCCTCCAACAAACGCCTTCCCTACTCCAGCCGATTTATCATCCTACCTTTTGACACCTGCATCAGAGCGCTCTGCGCTTGTAGAGTCATGGGTTTGCCAACAGCTGGAGAGCGATGGGTTTCTGGCTCTGTGCCAGGACGTTGAGGGTGTATGGAAGCGGATCGCGTTTGGTCTTTGACACTTTCAAAAAGCAAAATTCTCAAACCACTACCATTCGACACTTATGGCAAGAAGGTCAATGAATCTCTAGAGGTTTCTATGGCTTCGAGATTCTCAAGTCTAATTCTGCATTTCTTACGATTTATTTTAATCTCGACGTCTTTTTCTTTTCCAATGTACGGGAAGGGTGATGCTGTAATGTGAGGCAAAAACACCCGACATATCATATGATAACATTCTCTCCGACGGAATATCATTCATTAGCCATGCTCGCTTTATTATCTTTGGATTCAATACCGTTCCATAATCACTCTCCGTGAGCATTTAAACAAGGCAACTCTCACAACAGGGCCCGCCTATATATATATCATACACTCGAGGATGAATTAGGAAAAATAAAACTGCGTCGGGTACCAAAAAGGCCCAACCTATCAGACGATACCCACAAAGTATGTCCGCTGACATTGGTGCTAGTTGCCCTTGTTCCTGGCATACCTTTGCAAATGAAGCCGTTCGGAAAACCACCGAACAGGGCCTGATCCCTGCAGTGTATGGTAGGTTCAACAATAATTCTCTCCGTTGAAAGCACGTTCGTATGTACGCATTTGATTTCAAGCAAACGAAGGGTGTTTCTTGCAGGACGGTTGTCCTTGAGCGATGTTTTCTAAGGCGGTTACAGTCACAAGTCCTACCAATCTCAACTTTACTCGTCATCACAAACACGAACTCGATTTTCAACTCAATCATTTCAAGGATATAAACGTGAAATCGTCGAGAATAATCCCTAACTAGGCAGTAGCTAACATACTGGTGGTATCAAATATATCAGAAAAAAGTAGCAAGGAAAAAAGTGTGAGTACCACATAATATAAGTCGTGGATACATCATAGGTTCATAAAGTGTTCTGAGTGATAAGTATAAAGGAGATAATTTCTATTCCTGGATCTTGAACTCGAACAGACAATCTGGGCGCGGACTTGTTGCGCTTTTCATTTTTCTAGTATCGGGTTTCATTTTTTTTTTTTTTCGCCAATACTAATGTGCCACCCTGTAAGTAAATTTAATAGGGAAACGGCCAGGCAAGTGTAGTCGAAATCGATAGTGGCGGACAAGGGACAGTCGTGAAATTTGAAGTCAGGTTATGATGTCAACAAGTTAAGACGATCGACGACGATAAGGGTGATCATGCTTAGAAAGAGAAATATTAGTTAGCGCATGGTTAACTTCACTTTAGTGGGCCGCGGAAAGATCGCTGTTGGGCGGATAAAAGAAAATCATTGTTGAGGGGATCCACTTACGCATGGGGGGCAATCCGAACATAATAAGTTCCGAAGCCACGATAGAACCTCAACCACCCTTCATCTCGCACAACCTTCCTTGCGCAGTCAAAGACACCCTTGTACGGCACTTGTCCGGTTTTTGGGTCTTTCTGTTGTTTCTGAAGGCGAGTCTTGATAAAGTCAAATGGCAGAGATAGGAAACTAGCAAAAAATCCGGCAATTGCCGATGCAGCAAAAGTTCTGTTTTGCGGAGAAAGGTTTGTGTGGGCCTGCAGCTGGGATTTGCTCTCGGAGAAGAAAGTTAATTGACCAAAGTTGAGTGCCATCGCCCGGACTACCGTCGGGAATGCTCCAGCCCAGAGAGCGGTGATTCCTTCGGCCTTGGAAATGCGAGCCAGAGCATCAACAACAGAACGGTAGTTGGCTCTCGCCTCCTTAGGTTTCAGTCCATCGGATTGCATTCGGATGAGCGCGAGATCTGCGGGGTTTCCGATCATTGCTGCTATTCCACCGGCGGACAACCCAGCTGCTGCACGCTCACCAAAGGTCACTTTGGAACCCGAAGCCGCTGCACGGCTGTTCAACATAGCGATGAAGGTGTCAAAAAACCCAAGTCGTGCAGTGGTGTAAACTGCTTGCCGTAAGAGACCCGCAGACAATCCCGTGTACAAGTCGAGCGCTCTGCCAGATGCAATAATCTCCCTTGTAACACCTAGTGCTGAGGGACGGGGTCCGGTTTTGGCACCTTCACCTGCCAGTTGCAATCGAACTTTGACCATGTCGATAGGCTGGATGCAAGTCGTGGCAGTCATACCCGCAAGACCACCATTGACAAAAGGTAAGGCCGCGCGGATGAACGGAGTTTGGAAGAAGGATGAAACGCTTTGGGAAGGATTTTCCATGGCTGCTTTGGCTTCTTTGGGGGCTTTGGATGCAGCTGCAGCAGCCGTCTCCTTTAGAGATGTGGAAGCCATAGCAGGATGTGCAAGAATGGGAACGACGCTCAAAAGCAGGTCCGGTGGCCTATATAGCGTGGGCTGTTTGCTATCTACTAATATAGATAAAAACCGCGGTCAGCAAGCATACACCTGGAATATGTTACAGTCTTCGAATATGCTAAGAGGCCATTTAAATGTTGAGCGAAACTTCAACCCCGCAGGCTGAGGCTGCCGGAGCGGGGTAGTTCGAACTACGGAGACAATAGGAGAGATGGAACGATATGGGGTTGATTAGAACTCACCTTGCGGGAGTGATTGACTGCAAAGAGCGCGGCCTAAGTACTCCGATTCCAGGTGGGTGGTGACGGATATTTTAGCAGTGAGAGACGGACGGCGCACGTGTGGCTACCTGGGTCTGATGGTTGATGGTAAAAAGATCTTGTAGATTGACAGCGATTCGACAGGGTAACGGCTCCACATGCGTACCGTCTGCAGGTGTGTATACTGGGAGACAAAGACAATAAGATGCAAAATGGATGAATTGAAGCAGCAGGTCCAGATGAGAAGCGTTTTAAAAAGGGGGGTTCGCCACGCGGGGAAGTCTGGGGAGAGTCGGAAAGGAAGTCCAACCAGAAACTGGACGGGTAAGTTTGGGTCGAAAAGGGCGTACGAGAGAGACAGAGGAACGAAGGAGAAAGAGAGGGGAGAGGCCAAGTGAATTGCTGGCTCTGATTGAACGACAGCGAGGTGAGAGGGATGGCAGAGAGAGGAAAGGGGAGGACGACGAGGAATGGATTGGGGAACGGAGGAAGGGAAGGAGGAGGAGGAGCAGGGGAGGATCGGGAGGGGAAGAAGACGAAAGTAAGAGGAAGAAGGAGAGGAGGAGGAAGGGGGGGGAAAGCCTAAAGGGAAGGGAAGGAAAGGAAAGGGGAAGTCGGTTGAAGTGACGCACAAGCTTGCGACTGGAATGGAAGAAGGTAGTTTCAAGTAGAGGGTACCTAAACGCAGCTCGAACGGCAAGCAGGAACCAGCTGTATCTTGTACCCGTTGAGTACTCGGGCGTTTCTCCTCTCGAGTCGGCAGGAATGGAATACCAAGGATTTATGTACATCTACCCGTGGCGCCCTGGGCCCGTTCTTATTGTTATTGACTTCTCACCTCTGCTGTCCCCGTTCAGCTTTGAAGGAAACAGGCCCGGGTATAGACTCCGTAGGGAGTCTTTTGGAAGCTTCCTGCCAGCATCTAATTAACTAGGTAACTAAGCTCTTCCCTTGCTGATGGGGTCGGGATGAGAAAACATTTGCCGTAACTAACTAGTTACAAGTAAGTACCTCAAGGGAAGATAGGTTCAAAAATTCCGCGAGAGGACAGACGAAAAAAGATCCTTTCAGACATCGGCTTTGTATCTGTACCAGCTGGGGAAGTACACTCTACCTCGTTGAGATGCGGGGTAGTTAAGTAGCTACACAACTGACACGCTTCCCGTGTTGGGTTCCTGGCTAACTAACTAACTGACCAACTAACTAGGTCATGTGCCTCACCTTCAGAAAGCGATAAACCTTGGTATGGCATCTGGTAAAATACGCCCATCTTCGCCCTCATCATTCAATGGCCTGAAGCCAGTGGGTTGGTTTGAGCTTGGACTTTTGATTTTCGCACGCCAGGTCTGTAGACGTCATTGCAGGGCAGCTCGCTGACTGACTAGTTATTCCCCGTGATCCACATGTTCGTCCAATTGATAAGTCAAGTTAATTTCCGGGCTTTGGATCTACCGGAAGAGCAGAGCAACCTCTTTTTCTTTTTTACTAGCTAGTTATATCGGCACAACACTTTTCACCGTCAAAAGATAGTAACTAACTACATCGTAAGGGTGGGGACCTGGGAGATGGCCATGGGATTCCCTGGCCTTTGAGATCCATCCTCGTGGCATCACATGTACCTCTGTTCGGCCTAGCGCGTGTTCCGCGGCATGCCGCTTTAACAACATCAACATCAGGATCAGTCACGGTCCAACCGCCGCTGATCGATCCTAAGACGCAGCGGGACACTTCATGCCAAATGCAATGGCCTCTGTTCTGATGTCAACTCCTGTCTGTCTTGGCCCGAAATTCTGGGCCCTTATTTATTTCTATCGTTGTCCTGGCTGCAGTTGTTCATGGACACACATCTGATTTCTAGCGTACATCAACTCTCCTCCCCATGGGGAAGCACCTGCCATCACCTTGCCCCATTGGATGTCTGTTCTGGAAAGACACGTCAATTCTTACAGAAGAGACCCGGGTCCGGCTGGAGCACCATCACTTTCTCGGACAGATAGAACTGAATTTCAAGTCAAGAACCCTGATGAATATTGTGGTGATTGAGAGATACTGTATCAGGCATGCTCTCTCCCAGCTATTGCTGCTCTACAACAGTACTAATCTACAAGCACACAGATATTGTGCAGTGCTTGAGAAAGACTATGGAAAGCTTCTTGAACAAGAAGAGACAGCAATCTTTATGAATTTCTTCAATTGAATGAAGCAGACGTCCAAGGAGAAAGTGCTCCAAACATATGATGTGTATTGGAGACATCTTTGTGAATTCTTTGAGCTGATTAGATGCCAGGCAATGAGTCACAAGGTTCAGCAGCAGCCGAGAAGAGTATGCACATCACTACATCACTGCTTACTAAACCACTGTGCTTGCACTGACTTATCGAACACAGCCCTCAAGAGAATTGATCTTCAGGCAATTCAAGGGTTGACTGTTGGACAAGTCCTTCAACTCCTAAACCAGAAGGGTCGAGCCAATTACAAACTGGCGCCAAGTGACATGGGCTGTCACTTTTGGATGCGAGTTCAGACAGACTGTATCCACAAACAAACACCGAACAATGGCTAACAATGGCTGGTGGTTATAGTGGAACGATGATTGAGGATCTGGAAGCTGCGCGGTACATCAATCCATCAAGCCCGATCAAAGTCAATGAGGCCATTGAGGATCTCTAATACAATTACTCCAAAAACCGGGCCCGAGAATATGACCCGATGGAGCCAGGAACCTTTGTGTAGATCAGGACAGTGAGGGTTAAACTTTGCAGGGTCACAAGATGTGAAGGGCGCGAGTATAATTATTTGCTGGAGGAACGGTTAGCAATAGCAAACAACACAAATTCAGCCTCATTCAACAAGTGCACTTACAAAAGCCACCGCATGTTGGCAGAACGAGCTCGCATAATCAAATCCATGCTTCGCTTTTCGTCGTCAGTTAAAGCAATAGTTTCGTTGACAGCGTCAAGAAAAGACTTCCAGAAATCATCATTGTAGAAGTTGATGGCTGCTGTTTCATAGAACCGTGGGTAAAACCCAGCATAGGCCCAGTCAAGAAAACATAGTGTGCCGTTCTTGGCCACAATGGCATTGCGCCGGCAAAGATCCAAGTGACAGAAAACAAGAGGGCATGGGCTGAAATCAACGGTCTTTTTAAGCAGTTCAATCCGCCTGTTCACCCATGCAGTCAGGTCTTCAACAGACTTGAAGGCCATCCCGGCTTCATCGAAGCCCCACAAGTTCCCTCGAGGGATTCCCCCTCCAACAGGGCCAGGAACACTAGCCTGAAATTGTTGGAGGTGCTCAACCACGTTTGCCAAACGCCGCGTCAGATATGTGTCGGTGGGTTCATCGAATTCTTCCAGAGTCGGTCCAGGAATGTATTCCATGAAAAGATAGCCTGTTGGCAAGGAACGATCACTGAAATCCTGAAAATAGTGGTAGATGCGCGGAACGCGAATGATGCGGGGATCAAGGTGGTGAAACGCATAGGACTGTGTGGCGACTTTACCCGGGGCAACACCACCTCTTTTGACGATGATGCCACCAGGTAGCCTGATGATGGAATTTCCCCAGGTGATGCCAGGGTTCTGTTTATTCTCGAGGAAGCGACATATGCTCATAACCCAGGATTGGGGAGCGAAGCGAATCAACACACGGACAACAACGCGTACAACACTCTCCATGGCAGAATATCAAGTGGGCCTCACATCTATCAGAGAACGTCTGAGATTGTACTGAAAACCGAAGGATGTGCAAAGCCTTCATCAAGACAATCCTGCATGCAGTTCTTGTCCCCGTTACCTTTGGACGGTCAAGTTAGAATGAACCCACTGAACTCAGGTGGCGTATGCCTATCTCTGCCTTCTGGTGGAACCAAGTTGGTCGGGTTTGGTCGTCGTTGAGGATGGTTGTGATTGGTTGGCGATCACGTGCCAAACTAAACCTTTTTTTGGCCCTTGTCCTTTTTTCAGATTGTTGTTAAATGAAAGCTCCAGAGCTAGGGCCTTCTATGCTGGGCGTGCTTACGATTCCATGCGTTAACTGGGGTAACTAAGTAGTTAAAGCACATCCAAAGCCGATTTGTATCTGCCAGTGCATTGGAAAAGCCGTTACGACATTGGATTTGGACCAAGCAGTCACCAAACAATTCTACATGTGCTTCGAGTCAACAAAAGACAATCAAATGAACAACAATCATTAGTATAATTTTTGGAATTCATTCTCCCTAAATATATTCTGCTCTTCTTCTTATCAACTTCCACCTCATTTGCCAACTATGCCGTTCGACTTTGAAAGCGAAGGCAGTATATGTATGCTATTTAACAGGAAACGCGCCAAACGACGCGACGACTTGATAAGGAAATCATGATAGAAAGTAAATGAAACAGGGCATTTGTATGTCAAGAGAAATAAAATATGCAACGTAGAGGAGGCGGCCAAGTAGTTAAGGTTGTGTCGGTTGAAAGGAAGTGAGGTCAGGGAAAGGAAACCATAGGGTAACAAACAAGGGAATTATTAGAACATCATCTCATATGATCCAGGAACCCAGGCAACTATGCATGTCAAACGATTGAAAAAAAAAACACCATTGTTGGAATACAAGTCCATGCGAAACGGGCAATTCGAACGCGCTACTTTTTCGATAACATTCTTCGTAAACTCAAGAATCGACGCTTTGATATCACTTTCGGTTTCTCTTCTGGCTGTGGCGTTGACTCTTCTTTTGCTAGTCAATGCGCCCCATCAGCATGGACGTGCTGTCCATTGACTTGCATTGGTTGCATTGGGTCAGCGGTGGGTGCTGGGGCGGCCTTAGCGGAGATAGGGGCCTCAGGACCAGTAGAATCAGTGCTAGAGACGACAGCTGGAGCAGCAGCGAGAACTTCTGGTGTGGCTTCAGCACTGTATTTCTGGAAATTTTGGTTGAAGAGATCAGCCAGCTTGTTGACTTCGTCCTTGAAGGCAGCAGAGCCGGTCCAGCTTCTCTGGGGATTCAGCAAATCGCTAGGAACGTTGGGGCAAGACTTGGGAATGTGAAGGTTGAAGGTATCGTAAGTCTCGTATTCGACCTTGGCGAGTTCACCGGAGTGGATGGCATCAAGGATGGCACGAGTATACTTAAGTGGGCAACGCTTGCCGCCAGTTGTGCAACCAGCACCAACCCAACCGGTGTTCAACAGCCAAGCGTTAGCCTTGTGCTCAGCGATCTTGTCAGCGAGCATGCGAGCATAGCGCATTGGATGAAGAGCCAAGAAAGGTTGAGCGAAGCAGGATGAGAAGGTGGCTTGGGGCTCGGTAACACCGTCTTCAGTGCCAGCCATCTTGGAGGTGTAACCTGAGATGAAATGAAACATGGTTTGTTCGGTGGTGAGTTTAGAGATTGGTGGGAGAACACCACGAGCGTCGCAAGTAAGAAGAATGATGTTCGATGGGTGTTCTTCAGCCATGCATGGGATCTTGGCATTTTCGATGTATTCAATAGGGTAGGCGCTGGAAGAGGTCAGTGAACAAGGCCAGAAACTCGCAAGAACGAGGCCTGCAATCTTACCATCGGGTGTTCTCAGTCAAAGTAGCATCATCATAATCGACGTCACGGGTGTGTGGGTTGAAGACAACGTTCTCCAACACGGATCCAAATCGAATAGCGTTGAAAATATCAGGTTCTTTCTCGGCGGAGAGACCAATGCACTTGGCGTAACACTAAGGCTTTTGTCAGAAAAGATGTGAAATAAAATAGAAAAGTTGGAGAACATACACCACCCTCAATATTGAAGACACCACGGTCACTCCAGCAGTGCTCATCGTCGCCGATCAATGCACGCTTGGGATCGGCAGACAGGGTGGTTTTTCCGGTGCCAGATAAGCCGAAGAAGAGAGTGACATCGCCATTTTGACCTTGGTTGGCAGAAGAGTGAAGGGTAAGAACATTGTGCTTGATGGGCATCTCATAAAAGAGGACTGTGAAAACACCCTTCTTCATCTCTCCGGCATACTCTGTGCCAAGAATAACCATCTCCTTTTCGGCGAAGTTAATGGCAACGGAGGTAGCCGATGTCATACCCTCGGTCCATCTGTTGGCAGGGAAAGATCCAGCGTTGTAGATAACATAGTCGGGGTGGAAATGCTCAAGCTCCTCTCGCTTGGGCCGGATGAGCATGTTACGCATGAACAGAGCATGATAGGCACGCGCGCAAACGACACGGACGTTGATGCGGTAGCGCTCATCCCAGCCGGCATAACCATCAATCACGTAAATTCGGTTTCTTGTGTTGAGGTAGTCGACTGCTCGTTCTCGGTTGATTCTCCAAACCTGCCAATCGGGTAACACGGGTTAGAACGAATGCTGACGTCATACCACGTGTTGAACAAACAACGAGAAAATGCGGGGAACCCACAGCCCCCGGGTTGTTGCCAAGATAGCAGGGGGAGGGGATGGAAAAGAAAAAATATATTCGGGAATATGCAGGGCAGCTTGGAAATAGATGCAGTCTTGGCCGAATTGCCAGTCACCCGATCTCGTGCGTGCAACAACGAAACGCCACTTAGGGGCTCGACAGTAACAGCAATTGAAATGACTCACATCTGGAGACATGGGCTTGTTGACTGGACCCCACCAAATCTCATTTTCTGATGTTGCTTCCTTGACAACTCTCTTGTCTAGAGGTGATCTTCCAGTTTTGGCTCCAGAGTATGCAGTCAAGGCTCCACTGGAAGTGATGGCAGTTCCGGTCTCGTAGACGAGTGCATCTTCATAGAGAGCAGCTACAGATGGATTGGCAATCTATTCAACTAGCAGTTAGTATTCGATTAAGATGTTATGAGAGGAGGGGTATCAAAGGGTGGCATTGTTTGTTATGCAAAGAGTAAACTTACAATTGCAACTCTTTCATAGTCGATGTGGGCGGTTTCATGGAGCTCCTCCTCCAGCTCTGTGAGACCTTTGCCTGGCCTAAAATGAGAGTCAGAAACCATGGTGGGCATCAGAGTTTTGTTTGTATGCCTTGGTTGACTTGTTGATGCAGCTGTCATTGTTCCCAACTGCTCGTCTTACTTTTGACACAAACCCTTCATATTATATTCAAAGAGAAAAAGAAGAGCGGGCCTCAAGTGGACTAGCAGTTCAGGAACAATGGCGATAATAACCGCAGCAACTAGGTTCAACAGCAAAGAAGGGGAGGGGGGGCCCCAACAGGGACGGGGGGGAGCACGTACTGGACACCAGTGGGGTGCAGCGCAGTGCGATTGACGGATGTCGACACCATGTTTCTCAGGGATGTGGAATGGTAGTTTGAGTGTTGTTGTTTGGCGGCCTGTTGTCGAACAAAATCTGAAGTGAAATAATCGAGAGGGGGCGGGTGATTGGGGGGTATATTAACGGAAGCACGAGGAGCTGAGGATGCGGGAGCGGGATTCATGATTTGCCTTTTGATAATTACGGAGGACGGGTACGACGAGATCGAATTCGCAACGAGTATCCTGCCCTGTCCCACAGACTGGTTAGACCTCCCGTACCATGCACGCTTTCCCCACAACTGACGGAGGATACCGGGTAAACCACGACCAAACTGGCTGTGGCGTAGTATTCCGTAGAGAGTTTTTACCGTGGCCGAAATTAAATATGGCAGCAAACTGGTCCGAAAAGACCCGACAAGGCCCAGGCTGTGCAAAAATGTGGGCGGAACGAAAGGGAGAAAAATTGAGATGGAGTCCCGGGAAGGCAAGGGCTCTCGTCTCTCTCAAGGGGAGGCGGGGGGGGGGGGGTTTGTTGGAATTGGGGGATGACGATTGGGCCCTGTGACGAATGGGGAATGTGAAACAGAAGGAGCTTGCCCACGGAAACTGCAAACAACGGGTATTACTCAATCCAATGACGATCAGGCTGCGCTTTCAGCAGGGAGGTAACTAGTTAGTTAACTAGGGATGTAGGTAGGGAAAGGAAGAATAATGGGTAAGCCGGGCAAGTTGAAGTGTGGATGTATAACAGTACAGAGATGGGATAAACAACAATGAAGAAAAAGTTCGAGGAAATCGAGCAGATAGATTGTGTCCCTTTTGTGCTTGGAATGGTGGTTTTGCCTCATCCTTTGACCGCTAGTTACTTACCTTGCCAGAAGTCACAAGATCTCGCAGTCTACAGCGTCGAATCATGGCCGCTCGCGACAAAACTCACGCTGTGTGAGGTCACTTTTTTTTTTTTGCTTGCTCAAAGCAAACAGGTTTTCCTTGCGGGAATCCATTCCCTTTTCCAATAACCCTTGGCAACTGACTGGGACGCGGGCTAGACGGTGGGCCGAATTGACTAAGCACAGTTGTGGCTGCGCACACATGACACCCCTGTGCCATCGTCCTTTCCCGGGCAATGGGCGGGCTAGGTAGGGTGCGTGAGGTCGGGACCCTCACGATCGACAGTACATGTTATGCACATAGTTACAGTATTTTCCGTAACTACCTCGAGGGTTTGAGAAGCAAGGGTGCTCGCCTTAACCCAACCAGCATGTTGTTGTGTAAACTTGTTGATGGCACAAAGGAAGGGCAACACTACTCCGTAGTTACTTGGTTAGTGACAGCGATGCATTGTATGTTCCCCTGGCTACGGAATCTTTTTGACCAAGCGCTGTGTAGTTTACTGATCATTTTTCTGATTCCTTCTTTTGTTCGACTGTTGAAAGTGCCTAAAGTATGCCCCATAACTGTACGCTGCGCCACACAGGCAGAAGTTTTCTACCCGACGGCTGGCAAAAAGATAATCCCACAAAGCCCCGGAAGGCGATTCTCGTTGGGCTCGGCTTCTCGTGGCAAACGTCGGCAGAAAAAATCTCCCACGGCCAATAAGGACGAATGGAACAAAGATGACGTTTTCGTCCCCAGATCTTTCCCGCAACTTTGCATTTCGTCATTATCTTTTTTGGGACCAGCAATTGCTTCAACCTCCAAAAAAGAAGAACCCTTTTCTTTCTTCTTTGTTTGCTTGACCGCTGGCACTCTGGAATTGGTTGATTCAGAGCCTGTGAGAGAAGGAATTATGTGACAAAGGCACATCCCAGCTTGCATGGATCAGTTTCCGACACTGATTCGGGTGAACTTGCGGGTTTCTTCTACACTTATCCACCCATCCAACCATCCATCCCTGTATAGGAACTATCAAAAAAAAAAATCCTCGACAGGATTGAAAATTTCATCGGGCAATCTCCCCTCCCCCTTTTCCTTTTTTTTTTTTTT
>LJPK01000187.1:0-47074 GCA_001430945.1 Amauroascus niger
TCTACTTATTAGACATCAATCTGTTACAATTTCACTCTGTTCAATTAATTTATCAATTCATCAATTAGTGATAGTGAGTACTGATCTTGTTTTGAGATTGTGTTTAGTTTGTGAAAGTCAATGCAGAATCAGAGTTTTGCTTCATTATGTATAATCAGAATTGAGAATGTGAATGAAGTTGTGATAAGTATAATGAATTTTTTTTTAAGATTTGTCTTCAGATATTTCTTTATGATTTTCAGCTCTTTCACATTCATTTTGTACAGTGATGTAAATTTAATGTTTTAATTTAAGTTGACTTCAGATAGCAAATCAATTTTGTAATTCACATTTTTTTGATGAGATGACAGCTGATCAGAAATCTTCTTTAAAAAACCATTTTGAAACTTTTTATAAGTTTTAGACAATTTAATGTCAATGTCAGTTTTCTCATCATCATCATCTGCATTATTGATTTCTTTTCTTTTTTTTTGATCAGTCAGTTAATTTTCTGAAAAGTAACAGTGTAGTAAGTGCTCTGCTTCTTCTTAGTGTGCTGATGATAGACAGCAGCTTTAATAAAGATTATGTCAATATGTTGTTCAGAGACAGCATTTTGATTCATGTTTGCTAGTTTATTCAGACATGATGACATTGATCTTCAGTATGAGAAGAGTTTTTTATGAGTTTTTGCAGCAAGTATGAGCTGTCTTTAAGTTATTTAAAAGCTGAAATTCTGTGCTTAATGCTTTTGCTTAATTTTTAAATTCATCAATTTTTCTCTCTAATCTGCTTTAATTTAATGATGAGAGTGAGATTCAGATCATTTCAGAATTTTTTGAAAAACTATTTTTGAAACTGCAGCTGCTGCTTTCTCTTTCACAATTCAATTTTCAGATCAGATTAATTTGTGATTCTTAATATTTAGTCACACATTCTGTTCTGCAAGTCATTTCCTTTCAATAATTATGAAATGCTGTTTCAAGTCTGCAATTAGCATTAAAACATACATGAATTAATGACTGTCAATTCATAAGTGGTAGATCATTATATGAGTTATTGAATTTCTGACATTTTCATCAAATCTAATAATGCTGCATGTTTCTGAAAATCAGTACATTTTTGCTTTAAAAGTTTTTACAATATTAATTGTCAGTTTTATGTTAATGAAGATTACATTGTTTGCTTCAGTGTTAATAAAAAAATTTAATGAAAACTGAAAATTCATTAATAGTTATCTGACTATATACTGTAAAGAGATTTTTTTTTATCAGTTTTGTGAGATTCAGATTCTTTAATAACACTTTTATGTTTTGATCTGAAATGAAGACTTCTTTCAGACATTTTTTTTTCTTAATTTCAGTTACTTAAACTTCTCAATTTCTGCTCTAAAATTTCTCTTTTTCATTAAACATTCTCTTATTATGTGATTCAAAACTTTATAGTTGTAATATTAAATATTTTTCAGTCAGTTCTGACTGATGTTCAGTTTTGTAGTATTTTTATAAATTCAGACTGAGATCAGTTGCTGATCTAATACTGAAACTAATAAACAGATTTTTATAATGAAGTTGTTAATGATCTGAATTATATCAGTTTCTCAGTAATTTAATACTATTGTTATCAGTGAAATTGATTTCAGTATATATGCTGTGTGTGAGTAAATGTTCTGAAATGTGTGAAAGTTCTTAATAATGATGTTTGTGATGATCACTGTTCATTACATCTCATAAAAGAGTTTGATCATACAGTTATTTTAATAATGTTTTTTAAATATTTCTGTCTTTTCTGTCAGATGCAAAAACTTTATGATGAAGAAGTAATAATAATTATCATTTCATATGTGCAAACATCAATAATCATTTTTCATGATGAGAAGTTTGTTGAGCTTTTTATAAATGCTTTGAAAATGATTAAACATTCTCACTGCTGTGACATATTGTTTTAAGTGATTTTCACAAAAATGAAAGATCAGATGATGAACTGTGATGTCATTTATATGACTTTTAATATACACAATTTTACTGAATTCAGTGAGAAAATGATTTGCATTTCTTCAGAATTTAATTTATATTTAAGAAATTCAATACTTAAACAGAAATTTCTTTTCATCTGTAAAATGTTTTAAGTTATTAATTTTGACTGATCTTTTCTTTTTCTTAATTAAAGTTCTTGATTTTGTCATATAGACTCTGACACATGTGTTTCTGAAATTGTCACATTTCTCAAAAATGTTTTCAATCTGAATTTGCATTACTTCAATTTAATTATTTTTAATAATGATTTGAATGTTCAGTGCAGCAATCTCAATTTGCATGTTGATGTTAATTTAAGTGTTCAGCATATGACAGTTGTGAATAATGCTGCTGATGTTTTAATATGTTATGTTGATGTTGTGATTCACTGCTGTCACAAAATGCTCAACTGAAATTCTTTAATCTTTATTATCTTGAAAGATTGAAATAAAATTTACTCAATTCATCTAAATGATGTTCAGCTAATCTCTTATTGCAGAGAAATTGATGACATTGCTGATGTCTGAGAGATTTATAATTGCTAATATGCTGAAAGTCATTGTTGATGTGCTGTTTAGATGATTTTGTTGAGAATTCAGCTAAAATTCAGATGCAATGAGATGCAGATTTTGATAAGCTGAGTGAAAATGATATTTTTTACTGAAAAGATATTTAAAAAACTATGAAACTGATCTTCAGTATTATGTTAAAATCTCAACTAGCTTACAGTTAACTAACTGCTAGCAACTAGACAGATGTTTGATGAAATACTGAAGATGATTTTTTATCAAAAGATTTAAGAGTGAAGAGATTTATAAAAAATCTCAAAGCTCTAATGCTCTGCTCTAGCACTAAATCTATCTTGTCATTGACAGTCATCTCTAGACTATGAGTTTCAGGTCTGGAGTCAGACTCTAACATAAAGTTACAAAATTGATAATAAAATCTGACTTAATTTTTGAAATGTCAAAATAAATTGTGTAAGTAAAAAGCTCAATACAAAAAACATCAAATACACAATTTTTGAAGTTGTAAACTTTCATGTTTATTGAATAAATACATCACTGAAAATTCACAATATTTTTCACATGCAACTTCTGCACTTCATTATTAAAAATCTTTTTTTTTGCAGAAAATTTGCAAATTACAATCATTCATTTCTTTAGTTGATAATGAATATAGTGACAATCTGCAAAAGAAATACAAAATTAATAAAATTATAAATGAAAAAGACACTGAAGTCAAACAAAAATATTATGTTTAATGAACAGAATGAAATTGAGCAACATAAAAAATCTGCTGCTGCTTTTAAAAACATTAAGATGTTTAATAGATGAGAAAATTTCAAACATCAGAAATGAGAATCAGCTACTAAACATTAATAATAATAAGAAAAAAAGTATTGTAGCAGATTGATATCTGATAAGTAAATCCTCAATAAATTGTTAAGTTAATTTCTGAATTGACATGTGTTCAGTCAAACTCTCAATTCAAACTCTAAGCTTGCTTTTCAAGCTCAATTACAAGAATCTCAGATTGATTTAATGAAAGTTTTCTTTTTTTCTCTTTTTTTCTCATCTGTTTCTTCTTGTACTTAAAGTAAATAGCTTAATGAATCAAATCTAACTTCAATCACTTTCAAGAAAATTTAATTTCTTTATATTCTTTACTGTTTTATGAAATAGAGTGATAAATCTTTTAAAGTATGATTTTAACTTGAATTTCTGTTTTACAAAATATTTGAATGTGTTATTTTCAGAACTGTTATTGTATTTTTCATTATTTTCATTTTAATTATTTTAATTTTTTAATTGAAAAGAATTAGATAATGCATCTTTTAAATTTAAGTTTATTTTACTGTTAAATTAAACTCTTATTATTAATTTGTGATTTCTAAATCTATATTGTTAATAAAAATCTTCTATATGCTAATAGTCTAACTATATATATTTTTTTATCAATTTATTTGTAGAGGTTCTGATTCTCTTTTTTTATTTTTTAAAATTTTTTTATAATGTTTTTTATAAAAGTTTGAAATGTGTCTTCTTTTAGAATGTAGATAGATTTTTCTTTTTCTTTATTGTACATGACTGCTTTGATTTTTATTTACTTTATTTTTAGCTAAACTGTTTTTTTATTATTTTACATTAATTTACTGTTCTCTTACTGTTTATTTACAGAGTTACTCTTCATGTATTTCTTGTAATTATTTGAAATTTTGAGATATTTTATTCAAATGTTTGACATTATGTCTTGTAATTTTCTTAATTTAAAGATTTTAAGCTGTTGAATTTGATTTGTGATTGAAATCAGAAATGAATCTTCATCTATGTTATTCAAAGTTTAATATCATCTTTTTTTCATCATTTTGATGAGCCGTACACTTGATTGATGAAAACTAGAATTTGAAACTAAAATTGTATTAATTTTCAAATTTTGACTGCATGTAACACACTAGAGACTCATAACCTCATGGATCAACTGTAGATCTTGCTTGCATTGTAGGTAGTGTAACTATCTAGTGAAGCTACATACAAATATGGTTGTTTGTGGGTCACGTGGCCTAGGGCTAGCCGTATTACCTAACATGTTGGGCATTGGCTGCTACAACATCTTCATTCTGTCAGCTTTCCGCGGTAGTTATGTGCATGGAAATTGGAATGCTGTTGCAGTAGCTTCATCCGGCCACTCTCTCCGTGGGGGTTGCTTATGTCTGCGCAGGAAATCCTCTTGATAGCTAATGATTGCGCCCGATAGTTATCTGCTGCGTGCTGAGCAAAATACTGTTTCTGTTGGATGTTATCTGCAATCGCCGCCGTTTGACGAACAAAGGCATGCATTTATTGACCGGGATACATTGAAAAATTGTCATAAAATTATATCGCAAGGCCTTGTTTTCAATGCCGGTCGAGACGGAAAACCCCTGGCAAGGCCCATTCCTCTAGCCAACGCATAGAATTTCCGTCCTATAACTGCTGGACGAGTTACCTATCTACCTCTGTCTCTACGGAGTAGTTACACATGGAACCACGTTTGTCGCGGCCGCAAAGCACACAAGGGCAACGGAGATCCACACGAGGTGGATAGCGGTGCTGGGAAGATAGCATTTTTAACCCTTTTGTTGAAGATTCCCGAAATCATTTCTATCGGCCCTTCCGCGAGAGGCAAAACAGAACAGACAACCCTTTACTTCACTGACTTTCTGGATTGTGGTCATTTCGCGTTTGGTTCCTTTGGATTTTGGATGTAGTTTGCGAAGTAGATTTGCCATGACCGAGCACAGTAGGTACTTGATTTTCGATAACTAGTTACCTCGAGCTTTATACGAATCTGGGTCCTTTGGAAACTAACGCTATCGTACGGATGCAGATCCGATAAAGAAGTTCTTGAAGGTTGGCCCTATCAGGGTGCCGGATGCGAGGACCTTGCACGAAACACGCTGAGTTGACTACGAACCTGATGGGCAGGCTTTCCATGCAGCCACGAGTGGAGTTCTATCTATGATCAGATTATTATCTTCTCCAAAGTACTCAAAATGATACGCGCCCAGATAACCGGAAAGCTTTGCGAATGTCTTTTTGAATGCCTTTCGCTCTAATATGACAGACCTGGTCCAGAATGAGAAGCAAGCATGCTGCAGCAGGGATTCCGGAAGGAGTCTAAACCATGGCATGATGCTCTGTTTGCTCGAGGCTCTGCAGGCATACCGAGCGCTGTTTCGCGCGGTGTATTATACATCATCAGCGATTTTGCAGACGCTGATGCGCAAGGATGAAAACGAAAGGAGCGGGACAGCAGTCGAAAATTCTGGTGAAATTTTTATCTCTAGCACATAGCAAATTCCAGAAATACGACAATGGAAGCAACTTGCCCTCACCCCCTCCCAAACCCTGAGAGCGGTCTGGATACCTTGTACTTAATATCTGGAATGTGTTTGAGTGGTTGTAGTTATCTTCCTCAAATACACTTAGCGACAAAATATGCACCACGCACCTTCACTTTTGACAATGCAATTTTTGAACCCATTAGTTATTGCACGCCCGCTCCGCTGGGCTAGACCCGGATCCCGGAACTGCCTATTGCAACGGAAACAAATCAGCGCGGTGTGCTCGGGTTGTTTCAACCCTGCACAACATCCTTACACATTGCATCCTTTGCTTGCGCAGGATGATTGGGGTTTCAATTCTGGATTCATAGGACGGTGTATGTCCACATGCGCCGAATCCAGGTAGTGGGGTTGTTCATAAGATGTTATGATGTAGGTTATAGATTCCGTCCTCAAGCAAGAGAAAGGTTGCGGGCAATTGGCTGCTTTTGCCTATCAACATGGAACAAGATTAGCCATGCAACTATAAAGTGTGCGGTAGATGGGCGACGAAGCGTGTAACGAGGCGTTATCAACGGAGTGCTAAATATATTTCTTTGGTGTTGGTTTGACCTTCAGCTTGATCATTTCTCCTCTACAGTATATATCCACACATTTACTTTACTCCGAACCACCATTCACGTGTCTGGAGACTTCCATGTGATGAGGTGATGGAGGTGGGGGATTGAGACCGAAGCATGTTCGTCTCCACCCGTGGTATCAGGGGTGGCATGCGGATTGTATACCGTCTTGCAAGTTGCATCTGTGGCTGGGGTGAGATAAGGCTCACATTAGAATAGGAACATGATCTATCTTTGGCGAATCTACTTTAAGCGTGATAGTGCTAAAGTCGGTTTTATTGCCGTCCTATGGGACTGGTTGCTGATGTTGATAGGATGGCTTGTGTGTGTCGTAAGAATGAGCTTTGATGACTTGGGAACAGAAAAGGAAGAACCCAAGCAAAACCGGGTTTGCGACCTATTTGTCCATAGGAGTTTTGAAAAAGAGGATAGCATATGCTGACAGGACAACTATCAATGGGGAATTTGCGCTATCCCGATCTTCCAATGGGAATTGGCGATTAACTGTCGCCAAAGGATACATACAACCAAATAATCGTCGACATGCGAATCTTGACGGAAGCCCAAAAAACCCTTTGAACCGCGGCCTTAGGCGAATACCACTCCCCGGAAGAGTGTACGGGTTGGACTTTCATTTCATAATGTCATTTTGCCTGATATGCATGGATTCCATTTTGTTTTACTCCCTCTCGCTATGGCGTATCTATGCATAAAAGACGCAAAGGCTTCGTAGCAACCAGAACCATCCCATTAGAAAAGGAAACGAGAAAACACATTTAGAATCCTAGAAATTTCATCAGTGACTATTCGTCCATACACAGGCAATTTCCCACTCAGAGAATGACGCCCAGAAAAACCAAATGAATGGGGGAAAGAGAAAGAAAGACATACGCAGAGGAGTGAAGAACCATCTGTTCTTTCCGCTCGTGTAGCGGTCTTCCAAAGCCTTCTTTACTGTCTTCTTGGCCTCTTCTCTCTGCGACACTTCCTTGAATGTGTCGTTTGTGACAACACCCTTCAATCCCTCCAGCTCGAGTGTGTAGCGGGTGGGCATCAGGTGGTTGTAGTTGACGGTCTTGATGAATGGCTTGACCTTGCTGCGCTTGGCGACCTTCTTGGTACCCATTCTCTTGGTGACCTTTGATGGGTAGCGCTCAATACCGGTAACGAGGGCGTAAGGGAAGGGGTGGGCTTTTGATCCAGTGTCGTATGGTTGGATGATCACGACCTGAAAAAAAATACGAAAAGTATATCGTCAGCTCGATGTTGTCCTTTTTTTCTTTCATGATTTTTGTTCCTGTCTCTTTCTCTCAGTGTTTTCATTTCCATCCCGGAGCGCATATCCCAACAGGCGTAGTTTTCGAGGTCAACCCTCATTTTCTATCTTCCCCAATTGCTCGCCCACTTCTCCCAGCCCGCTCAATGGGTATCCAGTGTCTTTCTGGCTGCTATAACGCGAAGAAAATGTTCGTTTTATCGTACCTTCTTTCCGGCATATCGCCCTCTGGTGATAATGGCAACGCGGCCAACCTTCATGACTAAAATGCACCTCGAGTCAGCACTGCACTTCCACCCACCGGGGGAGGGAAAAATCGACGTACACTTCATTGTCGCAAAAGTCCTGACCGGAAAGTCCTGGATTGGCGTTGGGTTGAGAGAGACCGTGTACTTGTCGACTTTTCCGCACGCCTGTTGAGTTCGAACTTCGAGATTTCGGAATGAAAGAGTGCGAGATTTGGGCGGTTTGGTTGTGTGCCGGCTGCTGATTGGCCCGCTTATCGAGAACGCCGCCTAGCCTGAAGCGGATAGTTTCTCCATTAGGGCTAGCGCCATGTGACATAATCCCAGCCCATCGCTCTGGCAACCTGCACCCTGCACCACCAAACCCGCGAGAATCCCTGTTTGTTTACCCGGGACGCCCAACGGCCCAATTGGGTGGGCAGTTGCTGTACTAATTCCCTGCCAGTCGCAACTTCCCGCAGGCGAAGAAAGCTGCACAAGTGGACCATAACAGCCAGCGAGCTTTGCTGTCTTTTCTTGTTTGTGTGTGTGTGTGTGTGCTTCTATTTCTCTATCAGGAGAGCCAACTCTTGCTCGCATCCCCCCTCCCCTCCAAATTTAATCCTCCCTGGCTCGTCGCAATTACATACATCCCATCCAACCGCCCCCCCAAACAATACAATAACTCTCTTGCCATGATAGCTGCATGACTATAACTTCTGGCGCCTTTTTTTTTTGTTTTCAGTCTCATGCCCTTGTTTTAACGATAGACGACGAACCTTTTTAAGTAATTTTATATTGCGGCCGTTGCTCTCTTTGCCTCTTCACGCTCTACCTAGCCATGGCCCCCAACGAGCGGGAAAGCAATCCCGACCGCGAGCTGGTGCTCAAGAGTCATCACCGCCATCACCATTCTATCTCGGAGACAGGCCGTCCTCATATTCCTATGTACGTGAAGCTCCCAACCTTGATCAGTGGGCTCAATCGAGGCTGACCGGTATATTATAGGTGGGATAGCGCCGACCCTGCCAGAGCGCCTCCACCTCTACCATTAAACCCAGGCTCCAACAGCCCCGCAACAAGACCAAATGCATCCGCATCTATACAGGCGGCTGCTGCTGCTCTCGTAGAAAAGAGCTATGACAATACTCCCAGCTCATACACAGTCAACCCGATGCCGCTGAAGCCTTCTCCAGAAAAATCTCTCATTAAAGGGCAATATCACAAGCGGATGCAGTCAATCCAAAACACGACCACAAACAGCCGTGAGTTTGCTTCGTACCTTGACAGGAGGTCGCCCGAGAAGGCACACCGCGCCAGTGTCTATGAACCAGAATTCAAAACCCCAGAAAGGAACCAGTCTCGAGCAAGTACCGCCACACCACCTGGGCGCGAATCTCCGACTAGTCGACCGTCGAGTCGATACTTGTCGAAGCCTATCCTTGGAGAGAACACTCCCCCTTCCGCCACCATGCTTGCGCTTCAGAATATGCAAGTGCCCATTGAGATTGATTTGCCCGCATCAGTCCTCTCAAATAGCACCAATCTTCCTCCAAGGCAACAGCCCCAGAGTATTGAAGCCCTCTCTGCGCAGATCATTAGTTTGACCACAATCGCCACGGCATTACAGCAAGAGATGACACAATTAAGTCGCCGAAGCAAAGACAATGCTACGGATCTTGTCAGTCTCAAGGCTGCAACGAACGCACGGGACGAGGATATTCGAAAGAGCCTGAAGGACTTAGCTACAAATCTATCCTCGAAACTCCTCGAAACAGAGAACCTTAACAGGTCGTTTATGCATTCTAGCCCGAGCCCCTTTATGATCGAGAACAAAGATGCGTCCCCCACCTCTAGGAAAACTTACACATTACCGCGAATCCCTAGTCCAAGCAGTTTCGCTGCAGCTATGGAAAGAGAGTTGGCAGGGTCACCGGCAATCCCGACTGATGGTTCTGCGAGCATTGCTCTTCTGGAAAAGGTTTTGAGAGAAATGGCAACAAAGGAAGGCCAGGAGCAACTCTTACAACTCGTTGAGGGCTTGAAGTCCAGTTCCGACGACAAGAGCGCTGACGGCCCGATGCTAAAAATGCTCGAGGAAATTTTGAATGTGGTCAAGGAAAGTCCTACCAGCCGCGCCCTTATTAGGTCTAGAGCAATCGATAAAGCTGCATTCGACGGGTCACTGGACACACCTGACATGCTGGCGAATGTCGCAGATAGAGGTGGCTCACCTCTGCCATCTGATTCTTTTACGGAGGACGTACTTAGCACCCTCAAGCGAGTCAAAGCCAGTGTAACGGAAGGCGGAGGGATGACAAATGAAGTCAAGGCACTTGTTCGTGAGCTACGGGGTGAAGTCCTTGGAATGGGGAGAGAAATTGCTCGTAAGCTTGAAGAAGCCGAAGCAAAACGGGATGAGGACGAGAACGAACCCGTTGGCCCCAGTCGAGAGGAGATTCAACAGATTGTCCAAACGGGACTGACGGACCTAAGGCAGCAGATGGAACAATTAATTCGCGAAAGCAGCCATCAGCCAGCACCTCCTGTCGTTCACTGCAACCTTGACAATGAAAAAGTTTATTCTGCAGTGCAAAAAGCCCTTGAAGAAAGCCCATTGGCCCACGAACCTCCTCCGGAACCGTCAAAGCCTGGAATTGAAAGAGATGAAATTCTTGAAGCTGTGAGAGAAGCGTGGGAAACCTACAAGCCAGAGATCGAGCTTCAAAATTTTGGACTTGAAAGAGACGAAATTTTAGAATGTTTGGCCGAAGGGTTGAAGGAGTATCAGCCACAAAAGGTAGATTCCGAACCAGGTGCGACCTATGAGCAAGTTGTGGATGCAATTACCCGAGGATTGCAGGACTTCAATCCTCCGCGAGTTGAGCCAGATGTTTCCTCAATCAGAGATGATCTTGTTAATGCCGTACGTGAATGTCTGGAAAGTTTTGAGTGGCCAATCCCTCCGGCTGTCTTTGAAAGAGAAGCGTTATCTCGTGATGATGTTTTGAGTGCTGTCAGGGAAGGATTTGAGAGCCATGATTCAGCGCCCAAGGAACCAGAAATCAATCGCGAAGAAGTGTTCGAGGCTGTTAGGACTGGCTTTCACGATGCTTCTAACTCACTCAATGATAATTTCGGCGGTCAAGTGATTGAACACTTTCATGGAGTGGTTGCTGAGATGAAGGATGAATTCAAGGAATACTCCGCTGCTAACGGCAGAGATACAGAGCAGGTTCTCGATGCCGTCAAAGATGGTCTTGAAGCTTTGCGAGGTGAAATCGAGTCATATGTCGACCGGGCCGCCGACGTCACCGGCAAGGACGAGATAATCGACACGGTCAAAGACGGGTTTAGGCTTCTCCAGACGGACCTTGAGAAAACGATTGCCGAATCATCCCAGAGCCGACCTGCTGATACGCTTGAGTTGTTGGATGCTATGGAAAAGGAGTTTGAACACCTTCGCCAAACTCTGAGCAATCTACTTATCCGGAGTAACGTGTCAAGTGAAAAGGATGAAATTCTTGATGCAATCCGTGATATCACGGAAAATGATCAATTCAAGCGAAATCATTCTGAAGTGTCGGGAATGATCAAGGAGGAGTTTTCACATTTACGCGAGACTTTAAGTATGGCCATTGTCAAATCCGATCCGACGACCGATAAAGATGAAATTATATCGGCTCTGAAAGAAAGCTTCGAAACACTTCTCGAAGAATATAATCGCAAGAGAGACAACGAAAGCATACTATCGAACACTAGCGAGCTTCTCGATGCGTTTCATGATGGCGTTGATGTTCTCCGGTCTGATATGGACAAGATTTTGAATAAAGGTCTAGATATAAGCGTGAGTGACGAGCTGTTGGATACGCTTAGGGAGGGACTTGCGAGTGTCAAGGCAGAGATTGAGCAACTTCGAGACTTCCAAAAAGAGGTGGACGAGTCGAATGCCACTCGTGGTAAAGAATTAATGCTTGCAAGTGAATCAACGATTGGCGCGGATATTGAGAGTTTAAAGGTCCTGGTCACCCAGTTACAAATCAAGGTAGAGTCTATTGATTCAATGCCTGAAATGCCAGAGATCGATCCAAACATTGCGAAGAAGGACGACTTAGTGGAAATGCTAGATGCGATTAGAGAAATCCAAGGTTTGGTTTCCGACCTTAGCTCTCGAGAGAACCCGTTGGAAGGAGCAGCAACGAAAGAAGACGTGGAAGCGGTTGGATTGTTGGTTGACAGCATAAAGGTGCACTTAGACGAACTGTCCACCTCGACTAATGCCAGTTTTGTTACTGCCGAACGGGTTGAGGGGTTGGAGGCCTTGACCGGGGAATTAAAGGACCTGATGACTGGTTTCGTCGCTCATGTAGAAACAGAAGCACCAACGAAAAGCGACGTGACCAACCTCGACACACTGCTCAAAGATGTATGGGCAGCCGTTGAAGAGCTCAAAAACACGGCGCCAAAAGAACTTGAAGAAGACCCGGAGAAGATCGCTAAAGAAGACTTCCGAAATCTTGAAACCCTAATCTTTGAAATCAAATCTCAGCTGGATGAGTTTGTTCTTCCTGATGTACAGACTCTTCCAACCAAGGATGAAGTTGGCCTTCTAACGACTTTGGTGAACGAGTTCAAGGAAAAAATGGAGGTTGAGAACGAACTTACAGCACAGGCTTTTGAAGCTCGTAAGATAGAACATGGAGGCCTAGCGGAAAAGATAGAAGATGCCAAAGCACTGATAACCGGACTTCGGGATGAAATCAAGGAGAAGCTTTCCAAAAGCGATGAAGGACTTGGTGACTTGAAGACCATGGTTTTGAGTTTCAATGATGCGGCTGAGAATCTGGCTAAAGCAGAGACTATCAAGGAACTTTCTGACCTTGTAAGTCGCGAGTTTGAGCGGTCCCACGGTGACCGCGAGGCCGTCAAGATGGAGACGGAAGAAAAGCATTCGGAGTTGCTAGCTAAGCAGGAAGAGGGAAAAGACACCATTATGTCGGACCTGGGTGCGAGAATCGATGAGAAATTCAACGAAGTCATTGCCAAGTACGAAAGCGCCCAAGATTCTCTCAAGTCCAATTTTACGGCAGTTGAAGAGAGAGATTTGCAATCACTTGAGACATTGATTAGCACCAAAACACTTGCAGAGGATATCAAGACTGTTATCGGAGGTATGGGGGATAATCTGGCTGAAGCTTGCGACCGGATGAGCGACGACGCAAAGACATTCTTCGAACGGGTCGATGAGTCATTTGCGAGAGTTGACGAGATGCACACCGATGTTAAGACACAACATGAGGATATGATAAGCCAGTTCGAGAAAGCTCTCGCTGCCACAGATCGATTAGAGCGTCACCTTGCGGATTCGCATCCTGAAATTCTCAGTTCTGTAAAGGACATATTGGCAATAGTCGGACAGCATTATGAACACTCGCGCAAGACGACGGAAGAGCTAAAGAGCGACTTGTCTGCCATTCCATTGGCAATTCCGCCGCTTTTCCCCCAGTTGGCGTTGCCGGCTCCTGAGGAACCTAAGGAAGAACCAGAATATGAGAAGTATGATGATTCCCAGGTTCACGGAAAATTGGACTTGCTCCTGAACAAGGAACTACCGGAGTATGAGAAATATGACGATTCCAATCTGCAAGAGAAAATCGATGCGCTTCTCCTCAAAGAAGTTCCTGAGCCAGAGAAATACGATGACACCCAGGTACAAGAGAAATTGGACACTCTTCTTTCAAAAGAGACCCCCGAGCCAGAGAAATATGACGATTCTCAGGTGCACGAGAAACTTGATATTATCTTGAAAGAAACGAGCGCGACAACGGAATCTATCGCTCGGATAGATAAACTTGATGAAATTCATGAACGTCTCACAAGCATGGCAAGGGAAGTCAGTGAGTTAATGGCTACACAGACCCAGATTGTCACGGAAGAGCATGACAATAAGAAGAAGGAGGCGGTGGAGACGGCCATTGCGTTAGAGAAGAGACTGGCTCAAAAAGAGAAGGTGGAAGCAGAAATTATTGCTTTGAATGAAGAAAAAGGAAGACTTTCCGAATCAGTTCGGTCACTGAGGGAAGAAAACGATGATCTCTCAAAATATCAAGTTCAATTGGCCAAGGAAGTCGCGGGCTTGGAGACAGCATTACGGATCCGGCGCGAAGAAGTACAACTCATGGAGAATCGCGCGGAAGACCTTGAACGTAGGATTGTCGAAGGTGTTTTGGATCATGCTCGCAGTCAGCTTCTTAGTCGATCTTCTGTCACAGACGGTGTGAACTTGAAGCGTGTCCCAAGCTCTGCTAGTACCGTGACCCGGAAAAGCGTTGCGAGTAGCGTGAAGGACAGCAGTATTCTGAGCAGTGGGGTCAATGTAGCCCTGAAGAGACGGAGTCCACTGAAGTCAAAGGCGTCTTCCACGCTGTCATCCAACTCGGGGCCCGGAAGACGAATTCTTAGCCTTAGCCACGTCACGGGTAACCGCGGAAGCAAAGACCGGCAGTCGCTTCCTCCGTCCAGCAACGGGGGCTTCACCAATTTGAAAAGAAGCCACTCAGTCAAGTCAACCTTTGCTCTCCGAAAGGCTTCATGGGACACTCGAAGCTCAATCGCCAACAAGGAGAATGAGGTAGTCAAGGAAGAAGATGAGAGTTCCGTTGGCGAGGGAAGTGATGCCGGAACTGAGCGAAGAACGAGCTATACAGGGACTTGTACCGACAGTCTCTCGTATGTCACTGGCAGCACCGTGTCTACGGATCGAAGGACAAGCTGCAGTTCAACCAACGCCTTAGTTTCCGCCGAACATGGAAGCTGGGTTGAGGAAAGCGTGGACGGTGACAGCCACACCGAAGAGGAAACCGTCGGCGGGGACGATGGTGAACGGAGCCCGATTCAATCCGAGGATGAAGACGGAAGTGATGTGGATGAAAGCGGCAGCTTGAATGAAGGCGAACTGGTGGTGTACAGCCAACCCAGTGACAGTGGCATTGGAGCTGATATACCCACGTCTGCAAGCGAGAAGGGATTCAATTTTGAACAAGAATCTGTCCTGGCATAGTCGAGGAAATTCCGATGACGGGGCTTTCGTTCAATCTGATGATCATGACACATCTTTTCGGTCACGGCCACGGTGTTCTGTTTTCCTGTGTTGATTGATTAGTATTTTTTTGATAGCGAATTTCCATTTTGTTTAGCCTTGTTTTGTTCATGGGATCAGTCCAGCAGGCACCAGTTGACAGTGTTTTGAGCGATTGTGTCCATGTGCAGCCAGTACTCGAGTGTTTTGCTTTGGACGATACCATTGATGTTCTTGATTGTTAATGATAGCTATATTTGATTTTACGAATGAACAGTGCCTTCTTTTCTTTACAGCAGTCTCTGAGGATCAAAAGTACTGTAGGTAAGGGAGTCGTTTGCGAGAAGCTTGATGCCTCGGTTCCTTGATGTTTTTCCATGTCTTGCTTTGTCACAAGGATGTGTGGATGGGCGGCCGTTTGATTGGCGGACAGACTGTTGAGCTTAATCTTAAATAGGCTAGACTGCTCGCTAGTCATCCCCAACAATCCTATCAGGCGGTCAATCAATCCACATGATTTTATTGGCCGACGTCACCTGGCAGTACTTGACTGGAAGCTGTGACCCGCTTCACTGGCGCGGCTGCCGTTTCCTTGGGCGGCTTCTGGACCTGCCCCAGTCATTCCCCCAGATCCCCAAATAGAAAGAACCAACTGAGGCTTGACCGTCGCCCATTCTCGTTCGACCTTCTTTCTCTTCTTCCCGCTTTTTTCTTCTCATCCTCATTTCTCTCCAGTCATGATTGTATGCTAAGTAAGAGCTGGTGCTTCGTTTTTCATGTACAAACGTAGATCGTGAATCTTCTTCGTCCTCCCGAGTTTCTCGCTTGAAGCGCCTGTCGGGTGTCTTGCTCCTCATCGTTTCGCTATGCTGGACCCAATTCCTCCGCCACCGGAATGGCTCCAGAAGCTCGTCCAACCGTTCACTGAATACGTCTCTCTGCCCTCTCTACAATACCACATTCACGAAGTCCTTGGTGCCTTCGTTTTCTACCAGCTCGTTCAGTCCGTCGTTTCACCTCTTGTCTCCTCATGGCTGTTTCCAGGAATATACCCCAAGTTCCCGCGACGAACTAAACTGAACTGGGACGTCCATGTTGTCTCGCTTGTTCAGAGCACCGTAATCAACATTGCTGCTCTTTGGGTGATGTTTGTCGACGAGGAGCGCAAGAGTATGAATGCCGGCGAGAGGGTGTACGGGTATTCCGGCGCTTCTGCACTGATTCAAGCCATGGCAACGGGTTATTTCCTGTGGGACCTGATTGTTAGCGTGGTGCATGTAAGAGTCTTTGGAGTCGGGCTTTTGTTCCATGCTGTCAGTGCATTGTGGGTGTTTAGTTTGGGATTCGTGAGTACCTCCCTAGTGTTCTTTATCATTCATCCAACTCTGAGTCAACCCGGAATAACAATCCTCTTCAGAGACCGTTTGTGAACTATTACGGTCCGGTTTTCATCCTCTACGAGCTCTCTAGCCCATTCCTCAATTTCCATTGGTTCTTCGACAAAATCAACATGACCGGTAGCCGAGCTCAATGGTACAATGGCATGATGCTCTTGATGGTCTTTTTCAGTTGCCGCTTGGTATGGGGAAGCTACCAATCATTCAAGGTATTTGTGGATATTTTCAGTGCTCTCCGCCAATCGCGTGCTGCGTCGACGCTTCGTGCACCATTTGACGTCCACACGATGATCTTCCAAGCGCGAAATAAAATAATTTGCATTGAAGAGTCATGCATCAAAGCCAACAATGAAATATCCAAATTTGCGAGTCACCAGGAAGGTGGTATTCCGCTCTGGCTGGTGCTGACATATGCGGGCAGCAATCTGGTCCTCAACTCTCTCAACTTTTATTGGTTCTCGAAGATGATTGAAGCCGTGATGAAAAGATTTAGAGCTTCCACCGATCGCCAGGCGAAGAAGGAAAGCCCCTCCCAGATATTGGAGAAGGAAGCAGAAGCTATGGTTCTTGACGCTGCCTCTACACTCGAAGAAGAGGAGAGAATCTTTATCAACGGTGGTATGAAAGACGAGGCTGAGAACAACAGGCAGGAGACTACTGCTTTACTTGATGCTCAGGATAAGAAGGGAAGCGTAAGAAGGCGGAAAGCATAGGAATATTTCCGTCTGACTTGGGTGTGGCTGCACCCGGGTGCTTTTTCCAGGAAGATTCCTCTTTCTAGGAATATGGTTTTTGTTCATGTTATATGCACATATTTCTTCTTTTGTTTTGAATTTAGGACTCGTTATGGGCTCGGTTTATCTTGGTATGATTGGCTGAGCGATCTAGATCGGTCGTGGTATCTCTCTGCTTGTTTTTGTTTCTTTGCCTCTATAGACAGATCTAATCTATCGTGGTTACATGACGGGGGCTTGGGAGTTTGGTGGAAGCCTAACGGTAGGTATCATAATTCTTGTTTTCGGAACTCGCAAGATGCAAATTCATCGTTGTTTAGATGGGTATACCTACATAACTGATATAGAGAATACACACTCACCATGGGAAAGGATGGCATGGTGAAGAATTCGATTCCCAGAATTGAGCATTAACAGTCTGGCTTGAATCTAGTATAAAAACGCCCGTAGTGTTACCTATGCAGAGATATCTTACAGAACAACAAAACGAATTCTCCAGCTCCACAAGACTCCCCTTATTAAATAAGATCATTCAACATAGTAAGGCTTCCGAGTCCAAGCACTTGGGAAGCGCCTTAACGCCCAATATGAGGCGGCTTCGCAAGCATATATCTCACCGCCTCCTTCGCAACAGGTGTGTCCCATGCACTATTCAAGCCTCCTCTTCTAAACTCCGGCGCATCACTATCCGGACGTCCGGCCCTCGTCGATTCACCAAGGATAGTTTCCAAGTCGCGCTTCTGGCTCAAGATCCAGCGTCTGATGAAGTTGACAGGATCCCGGCTTAGA
Organism: Amauroascus niger; assembly: GCA_001430945.1. NCBI lineage: Eukaryota > Fungi > Ascomycota > Eurotiomycetes > Onygenales > Onygenaceae > Amauroascus > Amauroascus niger. Next base: position 17,939 of record LJPK01000187.1, read on the forward strand.
TTTGTGTAGAACGAGTGCTTGGCCTTGGAGTGGTGGAGCGCCTGCACAACAATGGCAAGCTGGTCGTCCAGGCTGGAGACCTGCCGGAGCATGTTGGGGAAATCTGGAGAGGTGGTGACTTGGAGCATTTTATTGCGGAGAGGGTCGTCGATTGCGACGCGGATGTCGTAGATGGCTGGGGTAGCGTTGCTGTGGAATTCCTTATCGACGCGGATCGTGAAGGGGACCTTGAGGGGTGAAAGAGGAGTGCAATGGGGCCCGATGAGTTCGGGGATGGTTGGGAAGTAGATTTTGTCTCTGCCGAAGATCTAAAAAAAAAAGAGGGTTTGAAGTTAGGTAGGTGCTTTAGGTAGAAAAAGTCGGGGACAGTGTGAGAAAGAATAGATTTGGGTCGTATCATACCGCTCTCAGACGTTCGTTGCATGCCACTGCTTGCCGTTCTTCGCTTTCCTGAAGCCCGGCGGTCTTTATATATTCCCAGAGCCCGATAATGATTCCAGCACGGGTTTCTTCCTCCACGTCAAGAATGGATGCGAGTTCCTTGCTCAAGAGGAAGCGTTCCGGGTTCTCCTCTCGCGTCATGGTAATTGTGCCGTTGATGTTGACTTCGGCGGCCCGAGAGAACTCCAACGAGTCAAAGTCGGCTGTCGATGGCAGAGCCGCAGCATTTGGTGGTAAGGTAGGTTTACTCCATATTATAGTAGCTAAATCTGCCACTCCTGGAGACGAAGGCTTATCAAATTCGACTGAAATCATTTTGAAAAAATGTGACAACCTTTTACGCACGGCAGGTGTAAAAGGCTTCGTGTCCTCCTTTTTTTGAGGCTTGCTATCTTCTTCCATCGCATCTGCATCTTTTTCGTCTTCTGCAAGGTTCTTGCCGAAATCCGCCTCATCCTCATCAGGAACGGTTGGATCAGACGCGTCGTCCAAGAGCCGCCCTTCAATTCTCACTCTATACCGTCCGGCACCTATTCTCGGCGGAACTTCAGGATTTTGTTCCGCCTGTTGCCACGGCTGCTGTTCAACCGTATTAGATATCCACAACCTCATCGTCCGGTATCTCCTAGTGTTTCTGTTCACTGAATCCTGAAGATCAAGCCTCTTTTTCATCATGGCCGAATCCAGTCTCTTCTCAACTTCTTGCATGCGCTTATATTGCTGGACAGAATCCCCTATCACAACATTCTCGATACCATCGGGCAACGTCTTATCAGTTGGCTTACGACTCCGCCGAGTCGCTGCGTCTGGGTGTACGGGCACATGCCGCTGCTGCGCCGCGAGGATCTGGGGGTTGTGAATGCCATGTTGCGCGATTGGCATCGGCATCATTCCTAGTAGCGAAGAAGGGCCTAATCAGTACAGATATATATCGCTGGCTTTTCCTTCCTTTTTTTTAAATCAATGAAGACAGATAAATTTTTGCCCGGTTTCGCGCAATGAAGGCTACTAACCAGGAACTTGAACAGGCCGTCGCGGAGTGGTTGGCTGTCGGTGGTGGACAGCCTGTGGATAACCACGGTAGTTGGGCTGCATTGGGGCGTGCATCTTGGCGAAGGACCGTGGGCGGATGGCAATTGGACAAACCACTGGCTAACGTCCCTTGGGTGAATTTGCGAACGGTTATGTGGATGCGCTGCCAAAAAGAATTCGGTTTCTCGTCGTGGAACCAGCCCACCCAGCTTCGACAAGGAAAGCTCACTAACGAGACACGCTTTTTGAGTTTACCTTAGTCAGTATCTAACTAGTTAGATGCGCTAGGCTGCAATGGAAAGCAGTTGCCACGTGATGCTATTGGCGTCTACCGCTTAGCGTCTAACCGAAAGTTACATAATCACAGTTCAAACAAACGCAGTGAAAGGCTAACAGCGAGACGAAGGATGCTTTCGCTCGCTTTACTTTGGTTGACATTCGGTATGAAGTACATAATCAAAAAGACAAGAAACTACTCGAGCAGTGACGCCTGGTTCGTGTACAAGACGTCAATTACGCTACCGAGCTTGTCGATGGTTTCCAATGCCGCATCGTAGGCCTGGTCTCTCTCCGTCTCGTCGAAGATGATCAAACAGCCTGCTCCTTGGTCCAAAACGCCGATAATCACTTTGTCGAGAATCATCTGCGAGAGCTTTCTCTCAACCTGCAGCGTATCCAGACCAACCATCTTTGCAATATGATCGATCTCCACCCTACTAAAAGGCTCAATGACCTTGATGAGGTTTTGCTCCAACATAGCATCGTAAAGTCTCCGCAGATGGTTTCGGATGAAGACGTCACTGCCCAGCTCATACCGATAGTCTGACAGTGCTCTTTCGTATTCTTCTAGAGATCGGTTTGAATGCGCCTTCGCAACGGCTTTCATAGCTTCCAGACTGGTTCCGGCGTATCGAATGGCTTGCTTCGAGGCCAAGAGGGAGTTGACGTCGTTCACAGAGTTCAACATGATCTTGCAAAGGAGCATGTACTGTAGAGCAGAAGTCGCTTTAGTACCCTCCTCCAGTGAATGGTAGCCCTCTAGAGCTTCGATGAAGTAGGAGTATGCAGTATTGAAATCCTGATCCTCTGCATGAAGCATCCCGCTCTGCATGTCTAAACCAGCTTGCAATAAAGGTGGCGTGTATACAGATGCTGCCGATGTCCTGGCGGATGTCAGGGCGGCCCGGGCTTTGGGCTGGTTTCCAAGAGCATGGTATACACGCGACTCCAGAAGCTGCACTTCCACCAAAACGAGCTTATCATCGAGACGTTTGAGTTCTCGAAGGAGTGAATTGATCAAAGTAAGAGCATCGTAGAAGGATTGCTTTTGCATATATATTGTGACAAGCCTCGTCTCAAGGTTTTGGCGGAGGAAAGACCGTCGTTCCGACACAGCCCAATCTATACACGATTTGATGACGGAGATCTGGATATCGAGGGTATTCGGGATGGCAGCGAAGAAGTCGAGAAGTTGTCGGACTATACAAAGTTAGAACGAGGGTGTTCAAGCCATGATCTTGTGGGATTGCGTATACCAAGTTTCGCGGATTTAGCCTTCGCAAACGAGGAGAAAGATGCTCGACTTGTTTCAAGGAGTTTGGCGAGCTCATTGGGTCTCTTCTGGTCGCGGTACAGTTCACCTAACCCGACAAGTGCGGCTTCATAGTCTTTGGAAGCTGCCTCCGTTGATCCCGGGCCCAACGAAAGGACTTTATGAAAAGTGCTCTCTGCTTTCGAAGGGTCTGTCTTGGACAAGGCGGTCGCCTCCTTCAGTAGGCTGGTTGCCTCGGAGTCATTTGGAGCCATGCCAAACCACACTTCAAATTCAAGAGTACCACAGAGTTATATGTAATGGTTCGATTTGTGATGAACGAAGGGATACAAGGAGAGGGATTCCAGTGACTTGTGTGTTGGGCGGTAGAAAGCAAGTGAGCTCTGATGTTACTTTGCTTAACCAAGAGGAAGCCGGAAGCTCAGCCGGAACAATGTCGCGCCGAGTCAGAAGCTCAGGTGTTCGAACCTAACACCAATTTTGCAGCTTATTTTTTTGTATCCAAGCAATGTCACGCGCTTAGGTGGCCTTGTCCAACAAGCATTTGCAGACTTGCGCTAATAATTATTGTTTATCTGAGTAATGCAACTCTCATACCTCACGCCTTAAATCGCCTAGCATACATCAAATCCGAAGGATTGCGGGACATTCTGAAAAGCGTGCTCCGAGACGTCAGGGCTGTCAGCCTTGAGGCTGACAAGCCTACGGTATATCTTACTACCTGCCCTAGTTAACTCTTTCCTTCCTCTACGAACGGAAATACCAGGTGGAGCGAGACTTGCTGCTCAGTTGTCTTCCAGAGCTGAAGAATTATGCTGGCGAACCCTCCAATGCAAGTGCCTCTCCTACAGAAGCCTTGAATCATCTGGCTCTTTTGATTTGCTGCATCAAGAGGAGCTATGAGGACAGCGCGGAGCGTCTCCACGCACTGCTTGAGAAGGGCATGATCACGTATGATCTGCTCTGGGCCTTGTTCAAGCCGGGTCAGAAGATATGCACAACTTGTCGCGGGACCGGCAAGCGACGATCATTTGTTTATGATTTTGGCGAAAGCAAGAAGACCGAAGGTGGGACCGCCTTGAAAAGTACTTACAAAATCCATTCACTTACGGGGGACCGGTACCCCGGTTTTGGAGTATGGCACTTTCAACTACGCCCGGGAGGCCTTGTTGTGCCGGATAGCCTGTCGGATTAAAGGAGAGAAGCAGAATTCAACTCAGTCATTTTGAATTCTTCAAACACCTAAGAATCCCCGTCAACTACAAAGACAGGTAAGAAAAGTCAGATCTATTCTTGAGCAAGACCGTACGTTACCCACCAAATCTTTTAAGGAAGGATTTTGTCAGATTCTTAAGGCATGTTAGCATGAGATAGTCACTGCTTCAGTTATAAAAAAGCAATATCAGGATATATTTACTTTAAATGAGAAGGAGAAGCAAAAACATACAAGTTCTAGAAGACTTATCCAACATGAACATGGTCTTACAAGAGAAGAAGCCCAAAGTCTTATTCCTTTCTCTAATATTCCTGTTGAAAATATAGTTGTTCAATTGTACAAAGCTGAAGCTTCTGTCTCTCAACCACAATTACAAGCTTTACAGATATGTAACTGTGGTACTATTGGACATACAAGAATAAGATTTAGTTTTTTATAATATATTAGCTCTTTGTTAGGAATTATATTTAAAATTGATTTATCTGCTGGTTGGAAACAAGAATTTGTCAGAGTTTACAGCCAGGCTGGTGACTTCATCATGTCTTATAGCACTCCATATTAAGAGAATATATGTGGAGTATCAGAACAGAAACAAAACAGCAATGTTGGTATCCTAGGAACGCAGGGACATCAAGCCTTCAAGATACAAGACGAGTCAATACTATCAAAGGGCCATCGACACTCTATCTCTCGCTGGTCATGAATATCCATATCTTGAATCACAGTCTCGAATAAAGCTTGATGAGCCTCCTTTGTTCTTTCCCATTGGTTGCTAGGAACCCAGCCATCATGGGGAACTTTTAGAATCTCCGCAATATCTCGCTTGAATTCTATCTCCTGCTTAAAAAGCTTCAAGTCTTCTTGATGGGCAGCTGTCTTCTCTTGGCTTGGGAGAGTATATGGACAAGAACCTTCAAGTCCTATATTTTGCCAGTGGGTTGCAAGGTCGATAAGTTCATCCCTGAAGGGCACTATTCCGTCAATCCATGTACGATGGCAGTGATAAAATGGCTGCACAAGCGTCTTATCCACTGCCATTGCGGCAGCAAGTTTAGGGACGAGTCCTTTTATGCATGCGTCAAATGCTTGGCTACAAAGAGTAGATGATGATGGAGTTTCCGTCTTTGGATTACTCTCGGGTTCTGAGGGGAGCTGGGCGAAGTCAGGGATCTCATTCGCGTAGGAGAATGCAGGCTCGATGCCAGCGAATTGCCAATCTATGAATCCTGTGATTATAGCGGGATCGTCTTCTGAAACAAAAATATTCCTCATGTGTAAATCAGGGTGCAAAAGGGTCGGGTCAGATGTTTTGTAAATTTGAGGATGCTGGGCCAGTCGCCTGAGAACCTCACGGCCTGAATTCAGGATATCGATATGTTCCTTTGCAGAGCCCTGGTATGACGGTCGACGCTCCGAAACAGTAACGTCAGAAGGAACCCTTGATAACCCAGCATCAATCAAACCAGAACAATAGGAAGAGATATCAGACCCTACTGACAGGTTAGGAATCTTGATAATTGAATAGTACTGGTTGGTCCTTACATGGGCCCCTATCAGGGTTTCCAAAACTGCAGTATTGCGGTTCAACAACATCACAGTCCCAGTATCTTATTCCGCAATGCGGTCCGATGCAGAACTGCTGGTCAAGTGCCCTCTTTGATTCCTCTTCAATAACTTGGGTATCCGCAAAATAGATGCTTCCATACACGGGGAAACGGATATCAGCGAGTTTCTGTATGTTGACTGAGATTTGTTTGATAGAGGCAATTCGTTGAACTGTTGACATTGTAGGCCAGATTTTATGCAACTGAACTCCCGGTACATATTCCATAATGATATACTCTGATCCAATAATGTTTGATGGGTCATCGGCCCAGTCCAAAACTTTCGGGATAGACACAGTGGTAATTCTTCGCACTAAAAATTATTTTGTTAAGCACTTTGACACAAAGAAAGTACTTTGTCATTGAAATAAACTCACAGTATGCAATTGTAGCCACCTCTGAGTTTGTAATCAATTTTGAACGGCCCGCTATAGACATCGGTATCTTCGCCACAAGACGTCTTCCACTATCAGTGGAGAAGACAAATACTCGGTTATACCCCCCTTCTGTCTTTCTGTAGCCTGTAATGGAGTTGGCAGAAGGGCAGAGGGAGATAATCCTTTGGCACAGATTCTCAAAATTGAACTTAACATAGCGTGCTTTGCGCTGTAGTTCATCACGATGGAGCCATCGGCCACTGGTGTAGGTGAAAGGATCATTGTCTACAGTGCAATTAGACACAAAGATGAAACTATCAAGCTGCTGAAATGATGGACTTACCCTCCTCAGGTTGGTATTTTATGGTTAGATTTCGTCGATCTTTGAACACAGTTGGCGAGTGACGATGAGACAAGTGAGTGGAACATGTAGCTTTGAAGAAACTGGAGTAATATTTGTGAGGCTGGAAAATTTTGAGCATTGCTGGCCTGGTACTTCAAATCGATGTGATTGCTTTGAGAATTAACGTCTTCGGTTTCTTGACCGGGTTCATACCACGATTATTCTTAATCCAGTCGCTCTTTCACTATATCCGCATGTTTATTTGCGCAGGTCTTATTTGATAATGGCTGGAATCTTCACTCGTTTTATGCCCAGTTTGCGGAGGACAGCAAAGGCATGATGCTTAGAAAGGGGTCAAGGGGATAATGTGCACACTAGCCTTTCCACCTGACACAATTGTATCTCCAAGCCCTTGTAAAAGTTCAAAAAGCAGATGTACGGAGTACTGTACAACTAAATGCACGCTAACATGCAACCCACCGTAGCCACTCCCATAACTATGTGATAGGTGCTCACTGGGGCTGTCCGTATTGTTTTCAAACCTTTTCCGGCCCAGATGAACTTCGCGACCATTTTGGAGAAGCACACTGTCAGTCCTCTTGCATTGCAAAGTAGCTGCGACTTTTGACAAGATTTCGCCAGGTGCTTCTGCAGGAACGTAACTACGTTGTTGAAGGAAAAAACTACTGGTGATGAATGGATGGTGGATCAATGGTGGATCAACGATTTCCCGATGGTTTGCCGACCTCAAGCATACTTTTTTCTGGTATGGTCCTGAGACCAAAAGGGAAAGAAAAAAAAAATAGCCTCTTCCTTCAGCAGCAAGTAGAGCAGTACAGCGAGAACGCAAAAGACGATGGTAAGCAGACATGATTTTTCAATGGGCCGGGATTCTCTTTGTTTGCTAACCTAAAATGCTAGAAAATAAAAGCCCTTTCGCGCTCAGCTGCGTCGCAGCAGGCGCCCGGAACGGGAACTACAAAACTTGCTCAGAATCTGGACCCGGCACAGCACCCTTTTGAGAGAGCGAGAGAATACACGAGAGCTCTTAATGCTACCAAACTAGAGCGGATGTTTGCCGCTCCATTCATTGCTCAGCTTGGATCCGGTCATGTCGACGGAGTGTATTGTCTAGCAAAAGATCCAAATTCACTAGAACGCTTCGCGAGTGGAAGTGGTGACGGTGTGGTGAAAGTGTGGGATTTGGCAAACCGTGAGGAAATCTGGCAGGCCCAGTCTCACGAGAATATCGTCAAGGGGATGTGCTGGACTTCAGATAGGAAATTACTCTCATGCGCTGCCGATAAAACGATCAAGCTGTTCGATCCCTACAACTCCGCATCCGATAGTGCCCCATTAGCGACGTATCTAGGGCAGGGGGCTTTTACTGGCGTGTCGCATCACGCAACCCAACAGTCCTTTGCTGCATCGTCATCGGTGATATCTATTTACGATCTCTCTCGACCATCATCTACACCATCACAAACGCTTCGCTGGCCTACAAGTGTCGATACCATCACATCACTTGCATTCAACCGGACTGAGACATCAATCTTGGCCTCGGCAGCTACTGATCGATCGATCATAATGTATGATCTACGAACATCATCTCCCCTTACGAAAGTGATCCTTACTTTGGCCTCCAATGCAATTTCTTGGAATCCTATGGAGGCGTTTAATTTCGCCGTAGCTAACGAGGATCATAATGTCTATATTTTCGACATGCGGAAGATGGATCGTGCGTTGAATGTTCTAAAGGATCATGTTGCAGCAGTCATGGACGTTGAGTTTAGCCCAACCGGTGAGGAGCTTGTCACCGCGTCCTACGACCGCACAGTTAGGCTGTGGGACCGTTCCCGTGGCCATTCCAGGGATATCTATCATACTAAACGGATGCAAAGGTATAGTTTTCAGTTCATAATAGTGCTACGACCCACAAGCGTTTGCATCTGACCTTTTTACAGAGTCTTCTCGGCCAAATTCACCCCAGACAATAAATATATCCTTTCCGGATCAGATGATGGTAATATTCGTCTTTGGCGCGCAGAAGCATCCTCAAGAAGCGGGATTAAAAGCGCCCGTGAACGTCAGAAACTCCAGTATGACGAAGCCCTTAAGCGCAGATATGCCCATATGCCAGAAATTCGCCGCATCAAACGTCATAGACGTCTTCCCAAAACTGTGAAGAAAGCCGGCGAGATCAAAAATGAAGAGATTAAGGCTATTAAGAGGAGAGAAGAAAATATCAGAAAGAATAGCAAGAAAGGCTCGCTTCCTTCACGACGGAGCGAGAGAGAGAAGATGGTTTTGGCCACAGAAAAATAATTTGACACTCGACAAAACAATCATAAAGATACCCAATATCTATGTCTTGAGACAAATGTGCTACTTCTCGCCCTACTCGATGTCTTGCAATGAATCAAGGACATTGGAAATATGTTTAGATTACCGCGCGGGGAACCTGGTTTTCTGACTTGGTCGTTGTATTCGGTCTAAAATCATATACAAACTAGCGAAAAGACATGAAAAGGGTATTTTCCAACGACCCAACCAACCGACGCCTCAGATTTTCTTTCGAGGTATCTTATTACAGTGGCTATGCGCTCGCATACATCACAAAAAGGAAGAAGACTGCTACAAAAAGCCTCTTAAGGTGGGTGTGCGTATTAACAAAATCTACCGATGTTTCAATCAGATTTCGAATGCTTCGAAGAGTTCATTTCATGTTCCGCCGAATAGCCTGCTTTTTGCATAGCTCTATCGATGCCGCTGATATATCTGGCGAATCTCTGAATTGAAGCCGGCAACACATTATACCAGCATATGAGGGAAGCAAACGCGGGCATTCTGATCACGCCTCCATTTCCGCTGTCAATATGTGACACGAGTTCTCGGGCAACTTGGACAGGCTCCAGAACGGGTGCGAAAATGTAACTTGGCGTCTCAACTCGCTCAAAAAGCTGTGTCGCTATTTGTCCGGTCTCGACAAGTAACATCTTGACTTTATCGCTTGCGCCTGATAGACAGAGTTCGGCTTCTAATGTTTTGTGCGCGGCGCTGATGGCTGCTTTGGTGGCTGTGTAATCGGACAGACCAGCTGCTGTCAGGTAACCAAGGACGGAGCTAACAGTAACCACGGTACCACCAGTGGGAGAAGCCAACATTCCGGGAAGAAATGTTTGCAGGGTGTAGAAAAAAGAATTGAGGTTCGCGTGGATGGTTTTCTGTATGGCATCTTTTGGGAGATCAAGAAGCGGAAGGCCGTTGATAGATGCAGCCACGCAATTGATCAGAATCGTTGGGGTTCCGAGCTTCGTATAGATTAGCTAAACTGTTCTACAGGCGGGAATTTTACCAGCCTATGGGCCTAGCATGGTATAAAATTTTTACAACATGTAGCTTATGAATTCGGATTCATCAAAAACAACGGAGGAACGAGGGATGCCAGAGCAAAAGAATGAAAACGCGAATTTGATCAAGGAACATACATCGTTTTCTATCCGCTTAGCTACCTCCTCCACTTGAGCTTTGTCACCGACATCACACTCATAGTATTCCACACTGGACATCTCCTCAAACCCAAGGCCATTTCTTGAATCTGGCTCTTTGACGTCCAACACGGCAACGCTCACTCCGCGCATTCCGTACATCTGGGCAATCAGCAACCCTACCCCGCTCGCTCCCCCCGTAACCACGACCACCTCTTCTTTAAAATCGACCTCGCGCGGCGGTCCATATGCAAGGCGCTTGTTCAAGTGGACGAGACCGACCACGAGTGAGAGGACGATGGCGTACGAGGTCGCGAGCATGAACGAGAGGTGGTGGTAGGGCGTAGCTTGGGCGCGGAGACAAAGCGGGATAAGCCAGGCGATGAACGGATGGAGGAAGGTCCTGTGGAGAACTCGGATGAAGATGTCGAGGGTGATGTATTGGAACCAGTAGGTCGCGGGTTGTCGGCGAGGAATATTAGCTGGGGAGACGGACATGATGGGCTTTTGTTTTCGTTTTTTTTTTTCTTTCTTTCTTTTTTGGATTGAACAGGGAAAAGGAGGAAGATATTGTGACGGTCAGGAAAGAGATGCGAAGCTTGTGCTTTGTGCTGGCATGTTAAATAGCTTTTGTCTACTCCGTATGTATTTTCATTTGACGTTTGGAGGTTGGCATCCCAAAGGCAATGAGTTGTTAAGTCGCTTCAACCTGACACCACTCGTGGTTCAGAAAAGGTCTGTGACCCCGAACTAGTTACCAAACCATCCGTGTTCGCAAAACAAATCAATTGAAGCTGTTCTCATCTGAAACCTGGAAGACAGTGAAACTCCCCGTGAGACAGGCCAGCTGCTTGTTTGGGATTCATTTTGACGTCGAGACGTGAGGGGAGAAGTTGCAAACAGAGCAAAGGAAGCAAACGGTTCAAACAAAAAAGCCGCCAAGTCATGTGACGGTGCCAATGCTTCTCAGAACCACAGCTTCTTGTGTCAACTCGTCAAGTAGAAAAGGGGATAGAAAGGGGATGTAAAGAACTCCTTTTTTTGCCAGGACGTTCAAATCTCGTGATTAGTGTTGTCGAGCTAATGGATATTTTCAAGATGTTGACGCCCCCACAAGATGAACAGGGCCAGCTCCTGGAGCCATTGCTTGACTACGGATGCTCGCCTTGGAGAACGAGCAGCCAGCGTGCAGCAGACTTGTATGACTCAGGGGTCAAGCTATGGAGAAAGGAGGACCTGGCAGACATCGAACAACAGCTCGCACAATCACGTACTATGGAGAAATTCACCGTCCGTCGTATTGACGGTAGTCTCGTGCACATCAAAAATCCCATGTTTGGGGTGGCGAAGCCGATCTGGTAGGGCTTACCCGCCCCGAGCTCGGTTGACGGAGGAGGTCATATACTAAAACTGCTATGGCCCCTGGTAGGACACCACATGTCAAATTTCAAGAGTTCTGGCGCCTGGTCCGAGCCAGACCTGACGGTCCACCCGAGATATACAACTGCACATATCTCGTAGACTGGCTGAACCAGACGCGGCGCAACTATGAGGGCCCCGTTGAGGATGTGCGATCGCTGTTTGAAACCAGTCGGAAAAAATGGAACGAGAGTGCGACTTGCAAGGCTTTCACAGCACAACTTCGTAAACTACTCGGGCGATTTGGGAACGTGAAGAAGGTGACCAAAATCATATGTTTTGGGTTAGGAGACCTGAACTTCAAGCCACCTGATTGGTGGAGGGATAATAACTACTCTAAGCCAGAAGGTGAACGGGACGAAGAAACGAGCTTGATAGAAGGGAGTTCCATACATCATGCAATTGCGTTGACGCTTGCTGATATCACTCGTTCTTGTGCTAATACAGGGGGCAACAGCGTAAGGCTGCTTACTCAAGACCCAAAATACTGGGCCGGGACGACGGGTATCTTACAGGAGATTGGGTTTGAAGTCATTGGACAACATGGGGCCGGAGGCTTTGTAGAGGTAGATGACACCTCTATAATATTCTCGCCGTTCGTTAGTGCACCGGTCAAGCAGATCATTGCGGATTTCGCTCGGCCAGCCGTCATTATCTGTGCTCGTGGAAATACGATATTTACCAAGCCCGGGTAACTATTTACTATCCATCCCGGCTCCTGCCGCCATGGTTCCAGCTAACATACATCTTAGTATACCCTGTGCCGATCCAGATTCTCCCAGGACGAGGCAGATGTGGAAAGAATATGAACGCTGGAACTTTCCGGTTCAATCCGAGAGTGTCCACCTCGAGGGCTCACTCAAACAGTTGAAGATACATGCTAGAATTGAAGACGGGGAGTAAAAACTCCAGAGGTGACAAACCAGTACCCGCTGGTACTCATCTAATAATGTCGCGAGCTCAGTGGTCTTGATAGGCCGTTGTCATGGAGTTGCCCCCATAGGAATTAACCAGCGCCCTTTCTCCATTTCTTTGTTTATGTTTTTTAGTTGACGGACTAGGCAGTTGCTTTCAACTGTCTCTACAACATCACTTCCTTGCGTTGTGAAATCAGTCGCCGAAGAGGAAGTCCATAACTTTATCTTCCAGCCCAACAACTGCTTCACTGACACGCTCGATTATCATACACATATCTCACCTCTGGTCCGAAAGTCCCGTTACTCTCCAAAGTGATCAAACAAACAGGGTTTCTCGCGCAGACAGGCTGATCGCTATCAAGCATCTGACAAAAATGGAGCACATCGCCGGCACAATGCGCTTTCGACGGAGCAACACAAATATTCCATCGGAAGAGGCGTCTGCTCAGAGGTTGCTCAGCAACATCCAGTGGCAGACGGGCCCATTACGTTTATGGGCTTTTTCCAGCCTAGACGTTATGTATTAACTAGTCAAGCATTCATAGTTACGTATTAATAAATAAGACTATATTATCTTATAGCTTAGGTAGCCGTCGACAAATCTCCTCCATGGGACCAAATCAACATTCTTACATGTTTTTATGCCCTAGCATACGACAGAATCCCAGAATATGTTTGCTGTTGTAGATATCTTCCTCCGGAAGCTGCGTTTGTTTTTGTAGAGTGGTATGAAATAGAGTCCAAGGGAAATTTACAGGCAATATTTTGCAACCTTTGTGTTCATTAACTAGCTATGTTCCAGGCAGTATCTAGTTCCGACTGTGCAGTTTTTCGGAAGAGCATAGTTAATAAAAGTAGCTAATACTAGGCGCTGATACAGAAGTAGTGCGCTCTGGATGATCGTCTAGTACCAGCACTCATCGGCAGTAGCTTCAAGTTAGAATCCTTTGGGCAAAAATGGGGGTTTTAGAACCTTGCTCTCTCCGTATGCCCACCATCGACACACCGAGCGACCTAACTTACCCATTGAACAGCACCCAAACGCATATCGCAATGCAGACAGCGGAGACAGCAGATTACACATTTGATTCCCCCCGTTGAGAAGAAGACCATGCTCCTCTCATCTGCTGTGCAAAACCCTCCGGAATCTCCCAACCATGCATAGTGCATGCTCTGATGTACGCTTCCACCGCCTCGCTCACGCGGTAGTCACTGACCGTTCCTTTTTTCTCATTCTGACCCGGCTGCAGCCGAGCTGGCTTGGGATCAGTGCTCGATATCGCCATGCGAACCTGCAGCAACACGCTCTCGATACTGGACGCGGCGGACCAACCGGAGTTGGTGAGTAGCTCCATGCAAAGAGCTCCGCCGGCTGTGACGTGGCCGCCTCCACCGTTCTGAAAGGTTAGGAATCGGGGACGGATGACGCGAATGAATGGCGGGGTGATGGGATAGTCCTTTGAGAAACGAAGTTCGAGGACAATGCCGGTTAGCGCGGCGTTTCTCAGGTCGATGGCGAGAGGGAGACTGGATTCAAAGGAGTGAAGTTCAACTATCCATTGATAAGCTGTGGTGATGAGGTCTGCGTTGATATACCACCCAAGCTCGTGAAGAGGTGTACGGTCCTGGATCCTAAGAGCGCTTTTGAGGTCCACCTGTAGTGATTTGGTTGCCCCTGGAGTGGCAAATGAAGGTGGGCCCATTAATGGCAGAATCGAACCGACCAGTGTTCCCGGAACGAAATCGGTCTTTGGTTTTTCGATGCTTTTAATTAACATCATCTGTTCGTCCGCCTTGGCTAGAATGAGTATGTCTTGGTCGTCGGTATCATCACTGATATAACCATCCTGACCGGAGACAGGCTTGTCACAATTTGTTCCCTTTTGATCCTTTTCAGTTGGCGCAATAACTTTCATTATCATCGAGTTGTTCTTATTGGCCTCGGTGAGTCCGAAGTTAGACGTACTAAGCATGGCCAATCGACGTTGCCGACTGAACGCAGACATCGGAATATGGACTGGTGTACCAGCTGGGCCCATAGCTGTATAGGCTGGGTCCTGTCGATAATACAAGCCCGAAGGGTGTCGGGGCTTCATACCGATTCCTAATTCCGCAGCGTTGTTGCACCGGATGAAAAGATATCTCGTTTGTATCCAATCCAGCTGCGAAACTACCAAATGAGGTGAGGTACTCACGAACTTCTCGGGCGCATTGACAACTTCATTCAACGAAATAGCGCTTATGATTTCCAACTTGCTTTGTGGCCAATTAGGCGTTGGAATACCCCCAAAACTAGATGATGTTGAGAAACGAGGGCTCATATACACGCCGTCTCCATATGCCCGGCCATGCGAAACCTCTTTGTAGTGCAACCCTTCTCGTAATATTCCATGCCAATTGTGCAGGGGGCTACCGTGCCAAGCAAAAATAGTAGGATATTGAGAAGTGCTGCTCGACATGGCGACGGACTTCACGAAGCGCTGCTCCTTGTCGGGAGCCCCCTGTGCAAACCGAAACTGCAAATAGTCGGTCATGCCCCGTACAAGATTCGGAACGAAGGGTTCAAGCGCAGAACGTGATTGGGTACGAGTATCCACGCCGTCTGTATCATCTTGAATAATGCACGAACGATTAGATGCCACAATCCAGCGCAGCACATCAAGAGCTGATTTGGGAATCCTGTCATTCCATTTACTAAGATTCGGCCGCGAATCAGAGCCGAAGGTAGCCAGGAAAGCTTTCATTTCATCCACGGGAGGAAGCAATTCGAGAAGCAACCAAATTGCGGCATTTCGTTGCCTATCATTGAGTTCATCGAAGCTCTTGTCATAGAGCACGAACGTAACAGACTGGAAGCCAGGTTTTGAGGATATCGCCTTTGCTGTAGCGAAGTCACACGTCACTGCGATGGGACGACCAAGTCTAACTGAGGGCCAAAGGGATACATCCTGCACTCGACAATGAAGTGGCTTTGTACATTCGTCGTACTTCGTAATAACAATCCAGTCTCCCGCCCGAAGACATCGATCTTTATTCTCGTCCGAAAATAGTAGCTCCATAGTGGCACTGTCCCATCTGGCTTGATAAGCTTCAGCAACCGCAGGCTTATCTTTTGACAAGCCAGTAAAGAAATGAAAGGGAACCAAAAACCCAAGGCCAACCGGAAAATCAGACAGACGCATGGTCCTAGCGCTGGCATATGTGAAACTAATGAGAAGGTCGACAACCCGAGGCTGGGAGAGAATCTCCCATTCCAAGCCAGGACCGAAACCAAGAGCCATATACTGGTAGAGGCATAAACGGTCTGAACAAACGTATGGTTTTAATGTTTCAAATGCATCATTGGTTTTGCGATGACAGACAAGGCAAAACTCTGTGCATCTCACGAAATGTCTGAGTGCAAACTGCATTGCAATGAGAACAAATGATGGCTTTGATCCATTGCATTCCAGAAAATGGTCGGATGTCACCAATTTGGGCAAGACAGTTGATGGCGGCGTTTGATTTTCCTGAATTGTATATTTTAGGTGTTCAGGATTCAAGCGGCCGAGGAATTTTCCTTGAATGTCGTTGAAAAATGACTCGGCTCCGTCCCATAAAAAGCCGTGCGAGTGCCTATAGCGTAAAATCCTGACAAATCGTTCATTCATCAAGGAATTCAGAGGCTTGCTGATGAAAGACCTAATAACCTTTCTGGATTTTGTCTCCGTATGGTCAGCCTCAGATCCTGCCGGCGGTGTAACATCAAAGGGCTGACGATGCTCGCTCATGGCGGCAAGTGCGCTTTGTAATGTGGGCTTGTAAGAGTCGCACAAATCGACCAGTAACTCGACCGATGTTTTTCCAAAATTAGCGTCCTCCTGCATGATTTCTTCGAGCGTCCGATATCTTTCAATGTAACGAATCAGACAAACTAGGTATTGCTTCCCGTTTACATTCCAAGCTTCCATG
The DNA here is from genome assembly GCA_001430945.1 of Amauroascus niger. Taxonomy (NCBI): domain Eukaryota; kingdom Fungi; phylum Ascomycota; class Eurotiomycetes; order Onygenales; family Onygenaceae; genus Amauroascus; species Amauroascus niger. The sequence goes on from LJPK01000187.1 coordinate 34,279, forward strand.
ACCTCCTCTGAAATTCCGAGCCGGGAGATGCGACAAGAAACACAGATGATCGGATTGATTTCATTGCCAAGATATCCCACCCTAAACCCAGCCTCTTTGGCTGTTCCGAGATCGAAGGCAATGTTTGACATCAGTGCTTGGATATCATCCGATTTCAACACTCCTACTCCTTTTTCTTCTTTAAACGCATCGGCGTTTGCAGCAGCAACAGATGAAGAGTCGGATGACCAGTCGCTGTAGAAGCCATGTTCAACGTCATCTTCAAGCTCCGCATCACCTCCGGAGTCAGTCTCGCATGAGGCTTCTTTCTCCTTTCCCAGCGAACCGGCTTTACTCAAGGCTACAGACAAAGTTGACAGCATATCAGCCACCCGCAAACCTCCAAGGCGGGGTCGAACTTTCTCCAAGCATGATGTGATGGCGTGAGGAACGTCCTCAGATGTTGTATACATGAAATAACCGTGCTCTCGAGGATAATCAGAGAGATCTGAAGGGAAAAAAAAAAACACGCGTTTAGAATCGCACCATGCCATGCCCCAATTATCACGATGAGAAGGGAAGATGGATGCTCACCAGAAATTAAGAGCTGAATATCGACACGCATTCCCTGATACCTGTCCAGCCTGAAGGTGCAAGCAACTGTTCCATCATCTTCGCCCGGCCCAACGTCGGTTAAGCCAGGAGATTCCGATGAAGGTGTTGCCTCTTGCAAATCACGTATGAAATCTTTCCTTGGCATCTTGCAGCGTGAAGACGGAAAGATATCTCGGCTGCAGACTGATGGGAGAGCGCAGATATGTCCAAAAGACCGGCAAACAGAGTCATTGGACAGGAAATCTGAGATGATGTTTGAGAGAAAAAGTGACAGTAAACTCTGCAACAAAGGTTTCTGTTCCTGGTGAGAGGAACCCCTCCCTCCTGGCGGCGGCGGCGGCGGCAAAAAAAGCCAGCCAAACCTGCTCGGCAGGCGCTGTGGTTACGCGGGTATATCTCTTGGATCAATCAACTTGATGCACAGAAGTTGGACGACAGGCAACTTCCAGCCAAAGGACCGTGTTTCCCCCTCCAAGCAGCTATGTGCCAGGAGGAGGAGTCAGAGGAGAGAGTCTCCTGGTTCATGCAAGCCATGGGTAAGTTAATCCTGAGTTTCGACATGTAATTCACAACTTTCTCGGCAAGGCAACAGTGCAAAATTCAGGCAACGAGCAGGAGAGGTCACACGGACCCAAGGCAGCAGTGCCGGGCTGGTTAGTTAGTTGGTGAGTTGAGTGAGTGAGGGAGTGAGTAGGTTGGTGAAAGAGAGAGTGTAGTTAGTCAGTGAACACAAGATAGCCAGCCTTGGCAAATGAACCCCCCCCCCTAGCAGTGATGGGGTAGAAACAAGCACTTTGATCAAACAACATAGTTATGTAGTTTCTCCTTTTTTATCAGACGAGAGTTAACTAACTATGGAAACTATCCAAGGATCTTTCACTAGCTGGTTTGTTTAGTTGTTGGCTTCATTAAACTCTAGTAACGGAGTAAATATGTACAGTAGATTCTAGTTCCAAGACCTCAAATTTTTGGCTTCTTAAACAAACTCTCTCCCCCGTCATAGATCATCTTAGAGCTCCAGGGCCACTAGCTAGCTCATCATCTTCCCTATCTTGCAGAGTCAGACAGACAAACAGACAGACAGACAGAGAAAGAGAGAGAACGAACGTGTGGACGGAGTACTTATCTACCCAACTTGAAACTGGCCCTGGCACAATTCCCCTCGACACGGCCATCGGTCCCCCATACAGCTGGATGTCGTCAAAACCACTGGATCAGTCGGGAGTACCAATGGATGCAAAAAGCTCCCGGTCTCCTCTGGACGCCTCCTTGCGCCATTTCGCTGACCCTGCGTTCGATCCCGTCGATTTCTTGAACAATTCCCTTCCTCCTCTGGCACGGCAATCCGAGACAACTAAAGACCCCCGTGCCGTTTCGATCGCTGACCTCTCTTCACACACCCAATCTCTTCTATCACAATTAGGCGCACAAAATTCTAGATTATCGAATACCTTGACGCAGCTTACGGACGAGATTCTGAGAAGCGGAGGGCGACTGGCATATGAGGTCGAGATTTTGCGGGGAGAGGCCATAGGGTTGTCAGATACCTTGTCAGAGGGGTTACGTGATGATGTCCAACGGTTCTGCCCCGAGGGTCTACCCACACATTCAGATAGTAATGAGGAGCCGGGAAAAGTGGCCTCTGCGGAAGAGTCCACGGAAGAGTCTACGGAGGCACAGCCGGAGAAGCCAGAGACAGAGCCCGACTACGTCCGAGACCTACGGACGCTAAACCAGGTCAGAGCAAAACTTGAAAATGTGATCCACACGTTTGGAGAAGCAATGGAGTGGCCGCTGCCTCCGTCAGAAGTGTCGCTGGCTTCCTCGTTTATATCTGTCTCAGCCCCCGAGCCTGGCCCTGAAAGTCAGAGCTGTGAGGAGAAAGGCCGCGAAGTAGCGAAGAAGCTGAGAAACGAAGTGATAGAACTTCTCGACAGCAGCGGTGGACGTGAAGCCGGATTAGAAGCGGCTGGTCGACGCGTGGAATCGTTGCGACAGCTGGCCACTGTGTGGAAAGGCACTATAGAAGAGAAAGCCCGCCTCAAATTTGTTGATGGCTTGGCTAAACTTGTGGAAGAGCGGCGGAGGCTTCTTGACAACCAAACTAGGGCTCGAGATGGCCGAAGACCAAGAGCAGAATCGCCTGCTACGCCAAGCAGACTGTCATCAGATTCCACCAGGGGTACCAACCAGGAGAGCGGCGGCGGAGGCCTATTTCGAAATTTACAACGTTTACGAGATGAGATATACCTAGAATAGAATTGCATGTGCGGAATAAGTTATCTTTCCCAAAAATCATCTTGATATCCTCTAGCCTGGACCCATCATCCCAGGAATGTAAATACATAACAGCGAAACAGAAATCGGAAGGATATGAAAATGTTAGCGGTTCCAGCGCCAGCGAATGGCTATTTGCATGAGAAAACCAAGCATAATGATCAAATTTTGTTCGTCTTATGCTGTTGCAATAACCAGACTCTCGAGGTCGAAGCCTCCTATGCCTGTCCAGAACACCCATTGCCACCAGTTCTATTTAACGGTCAATTGAATATTGTTGATAGAGTTGACTTGACTGGCTTGCTGAAAAGCTCCATTTCTATCTTGCTTTTAATCATAAGAGTAAAGTCCAACCCTCCAATGCACCGATATCAACACAGGTCATGACCCAGTAACTCCTCATCCCAGCAAATGCTCCCAAAAGAACTTTTCATCATTCCGAAACACTTTATCCACCCTTTCTCTGAAGATACAGCCTCCTTTATTTGTTTCCTCTTAGTGTGTCCCTCACAATCGTCAATATCTCACCAATGTCTTCATTCGACAATCTTTCCTCCCGATCCTCAATAAGGGTGTCCAGAAGCGCCAGCGCCCCGTAATCTGCGTCTTCCGTCTCCCCCATATCCTCATCTTTTGCCTCCCCGCCTTCCCCATCTCCGTTTACATCGCCTTCTTGCATCGCTGTATCTTCTCCCGCTGCAGCAGTACCGCCTTCGCCTTCAGAGCTCGTATCCAAACCGACTCCAAGGTTGATGATTGTCAACACCTCTGCCTTGGTAAGATTAAAAGGTTTTAACCTTGTTATTATTGTGTGCAGGGCGTTGTCAAGGTCTGTCGGTTCTGACAGTAGATCATGTTGAGCTGGCTGCGCGGAGCGGGTGTCATCTTGCCTCGTAGAAGAGCCCGTCTTTGGCTTGAAACTGGGGTAGTTGAGGAGATGAGGTGAAAGGCGGGCGACATAGTCATGGAACTAAACCAGAGAATAGATAGCAGGTCAGTTATATCGCCGTAGGTCAATGACCAAGAGCAAAAGTAATCCTCAGCCATAGATGATTCTACATTTGAGCAGGAAAATTGGAGGGGTGGGAAGAACGGATATCAAAGATGGGCAAACAACCACAGAGTGTTTCGCCGGGCCTCGCCTTACAGGTCCTTTTCCTTTTGAGATTGCGTACAAACAAGGAGGAAGAAACTCTCACTGACCTCTTTGACGACCGTATTATGATCTCGTAAGTCTGGATGTGGTGTGAAATTCCGGGCATTGAGTGGGGGTTGCGGCGAGCGATGCGGAGGACTTAATGTGAAGTGAGCCAGCACTTCAACATTGGTTAGTATCGCTGACTGGGCATCGAGAATCTGATAGTCTCTCAAGTTAGACTATCTACTAGTTTCCCGCAGGTGGTTTAGTGGAAAAGCAACTTACTTTCATGTCGGTTGCGTTGGTTCGGTTTGAAGCTTTTAGAAGTTGAAGAAATGTGAAGTGACACAGTTCCACAAACAAAAGACTTTGGCAGTTAACTATGTGCTTTTTCAACACTACTCCAATCCAATGAGTACCATTGCTGCTAAGAAGCGTTTTTATGAGAAGAAACAATTGTTTATTAAGTTTGAAAACATTTTTTGACTACATTATCGTCGAGTCTAACAAACAGATACCAAACCCAAGCGCCTCCATAACAACCGGAGACTCAAGCCAGATCAAGACAGCACAATCTCCAGATACCCCTGACAGAAAACCAACACAATATATCGGGAGAAAAAACATAGCATAATATCATACAAGAAAGAAAGGGACTGGTAGTCCTTATGCCTTGCTCTTCTTCTTCTTCTTTTTCTCACTCTTGGACTCTCCAGCCTCCTCATCCTCATCCCGCTTCCGTTTCTTTCCAGCTTCCTTTTCGGCTTTCTTTGCTTCTTTCTTGGCTTTCTTTAAATCTTTCTTGCTGACGGCAGTAGGATTGCCGTCTTTATCGAAATTGATTTCACCCCGCTCGAGCTTTCTCTGGTATCTCTTGACACTGAGCCCTGCCTTTTCAGCAAGCTGCTCAATATTGGCTTCATCGGAACCCTTGTGTTTTAACCGTTTCTCTTCCTTCTTCTTGGATTTCTTCGGCTTCTCCTCTTCACTCTCCGACTCGGCAGAAGATTCTTCTTTCTCCCCTTCAGTTTCAGATTCGGCGTCCTTCATTTCTTCGTCCTTGATTTCCTGAACTAACTTTTTCTCCTTCTTTGACTTTTTGTTCGTGTTCTCCGTGGCAGCTGGCTCATCGCCAACTAAGCCATCAGCATCGGGGTTGTGTTTTCGAGCTTCCTTAATATCCCATTTCTTTGGCTGATCAATTGGGATACCGTTCGGCGTAATGCCAACGCCTCTCGGTTTCAAAGGCTTGCCTTCCATTGCAGCTAGTTTCTTCTCAAGATAGTATCTTGATTGCATACCCAAAGCTGCTCTTTCTTCTTCTGTCGGTTCATTCCCGTCGGCATCTTTCTCCCAGTCGGCAAGGGCATCCACACGGAGACCGATAGCTGCTTTGGCAGCCAAGATACGTGCCATTTTACCTTTGTTCTTGCCGGTGGCTTGGCCAATCAGCGAGGCATGATAGATGAGACCATATTTCGGGGTATCGTGTTTCGTCTTCAAAGCGCGAAATAGAGCTTTCTCCGCTCCAAGAATTTGGATTGTACTTGCAGGGCTCTTCGACAAATTCACCAAGCTTCCAGCGTGAGCAATAAGTCTTGCACCGACTAGTTCGCCAACTAAAGTAGTAAGATTGGGTGCGATGGCGGTCATACGTGCCGTCAGGTAACTCGCCAGCTGCTGACGGTATTCTGCAAATCCGACTACCTGCTCTGCCAAGCACTGGATGTTTTCAAGATCTTCGTTGCTGATTTCAGTACCCATAGATCGGTTCGCGGCAGCTTTGACCGCGCCTTCAATCTCTTCAGGAAGGATGTCAGCCAGGTCCACCGCATCCGAGTTCGAACGCAGGCCCATCTTCAAGACGACTTTGGCATAGGCCATATTATCATTCAGAATCTTGGCCAGCTCTGGGAAATGCCAGCCGTACCACTCCTTGACTCTCATTGCGTAGGTGTTCAATTCTTTATCAAGGTCATCGAGCAGGGCTATTGCTTGGACAATCATGGTGTCAATCTTGTCTGGTGAGAACTTAAGCTTGTGCCTTGCAAGGGAATGGGAAAGACCGAGCGACATAGTCGACATATCGTTAGGCATAAGCCCAGGAATCAGTGTTGGAAGGTGAGCTTTGATAGCCCTGTAGATCTCAGCGGTTGACGAGTCGGCAATTGCTTGGATCGAAAGTCCGGGAAGCTTCCCAATTGCATTTCCTGTTGAGCAAGGGAGAAGACGTTAATATTTCAGGAGAATACTTGGGGGTCAGGAGGTTCGATTGCGCAAGGAAGTACTTACCAAGCTTCGGATCCGCAACGGCCAATGACACCTTCTTTTCATCTTTGAGAGCCTCGAGAAGACTTGCAAGGCGCGGTGTCACTTTGCCTTCCACAAGAGAAGCAACTTCCTCAAGAGCTGCCGCTGCGCTATCAAATTTCTGGAATTGCTTCAATTTCAGACTACGCCAAATTGTCACTGGTTAACCTAGAGAGTTCCTAAAATAAATGGGATATTCAACTCGAAGAAGTTGAACTCACAGATTCGAGACCCCTTCTGCAGTCTGTGTTTCCGTCTCGAGGTCATCTCTCTTTAAGATCTTTTTGTCCTTTGCTTTGAGCAACGCATAGCCAGCGCTGGTTTCCGCTAGAATGAAGAGCGTCATGTCTGCGGCTCGAGGAGGCTCTGTAGAGTAAAGTAAGACGCCCCTTCCGCTTTCAGTCAATATCCAGTTTTGGTCGTAAGTCGTGTGTTGCGCTTTCCTGTTGTGGGGGTCCGACTCTTTTTCTCGTTTCGGTGATCGCGACTTCCCTTTTTTTTGTTCGAAATTTTGTTGCCGTATTATGTAATTCCGCACACACAGAAGAAGAGCTGTTTTGACAATACAATACGTCAGCTTTACCAGATTCTGATTGGGTCTCAAAAAGGGTCTATTACATAAGCTGATCTGCTGCCCGTTCGTTGCTTACCCTTTCTCGGTAATCGTGATGACCTCCCTAGGTAGGGTAGGCAGCCCAACATATCGGAGAGAATTGTCTCGATGAAATTATGACGATTGAATTGCTATCGCAACAAACATAATATACTAAAAAGCATTATCTTGCAATGGAGGGTCTGTGGTTTAATGTGGATGGAGGGTAAGCCTGTGCCTTGAATCTTGGGTGAACTGGACATGCTTACATCGTCGCATAGATACATCGAAGGCATCGTTCGGGGATATCGCAACAACCTTCTTAATACACAGAGTTATAGCAATCTGACACAATGCGATACGATAGACGGTGGGGGATCCGCTAAGAGCTAAGCCTGGATGCTTCAAGTCTCTGACACAATGCTAATGTGGATGCGATCTAGATGTTAAACTCCAACTCGGTCCCGCATACGGCGACTTCCTCGCCTCTCTTCCTCCTAACCCTTCAACATCCTCTCTAGCAGCCAAGACGACGGAGAAACTCGTTGCGGAATTCCGCTATCTACAAGCCCAAGCAACTGGCTCAATCGCCAAGTTTATGGAATATCTCACGTACGGCTACATGATCGATAATGTCGCGCTTCTCATCACAGGTACTCTCCACGAACGAGATACGCGAGAGTTGTTGGAAAGATGTCACCCGCTTGGATGGTTCGAAACCATGCCGGTACTTTGTGTTGCCACAAATATCGAGGAGTTGTATAACTCCGTACTGGTTGAGACTCCCTTGGCCGCCTATTTCAAGGGAAGTCTAAGCCATCAAGACTTGGATGAACTGAATATTGAGATTGTGAGAAATATGCTTTATAAGAATTACCTGGAGGACTTCTATCAATTTGTGAATACTGAGCCGGATCTCAAAGATTCTCCAACTTCAGAAATTATGTCGGAAATACTACAATTCGAGGCCGATCGTCGGGCTATTAATATCACTCTCAACTCATTCGGGACGGAGCTTTCGAAGGCGGAAAGGAAAAAACTTTACCCAGAGCTCGGGAAGCTATATCCGGAAGGGTCATTGATGCTTTCGCGCGCGGAAGACGCTGAAGGAGTTGCTCTCGCAGTTAGTGGCGTCGCCGATTACAAGGCATTTTTTGATGCCGTGGGAATGAACCAAGCGGGAAGCGGAGGAATTGGAAATATGGGTGGTGGCGCGGGAAGTGATGGCAAGAGTCTGGAGGACATGTTCTACCAGAAGGAGATGGAGTTCTCAAAGCTTGCATTCACCCGGCAGTTTACACCTGCAGTGATATATGCTTGGGTGAAGCTCCGAGAACAGGTAAATCTCAGCTTGTGGTAGTACTTGCTACATGCTTGACCATTTTGCTAATTCCGCCTTTATAGGAGATTCGAAACATCACATGGATTTCTGAGTGCATTGCGCAGAACCAGAAAGAGCGGATAGGCAACTATATCAGCGTTTTCTGAAATTTCTACTTATATCCAAATAATATACAAGTCTTGATGATCTTAATGAGGACGACGAGGCTTTGAATTGTGATCTGAGCATTTGCGATTGTCACCTCTGGATTCTTCTCGGCGTTGAAAGATTTCTTGTCGATTACGTGTGTTTTGTATGCTGAGATTTCTTGGATGCATACATTGACTATCGCAGTTATTGAACCTCTCTACCAAAAACAATTGCTATCGACCAAGAAGCTGCCTATTGAGACACCGTTATTACCCTATCCAACTCAAAGCTACGTATGGCGGGGCGTTTTCATTGAATTTAAGTGTAATATGAACCATTGGCTATAGCGAAGCAACTAGCAGGTTCTTATCGAGAGGCCGCCAGCTATTTCAAGCTCTAATCTTGCTGAGCTATCAACCCAGCAAGAAGATCCTCCAACACGAATTGAATAGACTATGCTGTGAGGATCGCGACCCTTTGCTTTGATCCTAACCCTTTAATCCTTTGTTGCCTTTGAAGGCTTTGACAGCTGTAGGAAGAAGCTGGCAGTTGCGGAAGATCCTAGAAGATCTTGGAAGATGAGCTCCTGGAGGAATGTTCTGTTGCCATGTCTACTATATAACGAGCATTCGCCCAAGGTCACTTTACTAGAGATCAATCTTAGTGTCCTTGTTGATAGTCACCATGTAGTTTGGTAATAGGAAATAGTTCCGCCTGCGCCTAGATTTGAGCTCCTAACATGTGCAATGCCTATTTTTTCCTATGGGAGCTTGATTCTCTCGCACTTTGCAGGCGGGCAAGGGAGTCTCAACCAGTACGAAGTTATACCACCCTCTTAAGGCTCTGTTTAGTATGGTGATGTATGAAGTACAATCAAAAGGCACAGTGACAATAAGTCATAACACAATTCACCATGCAAGGCGGGATGTTTGCTATATGTGTGGGTACTCAGTAACCCTCAAGCAGCCCCAAAAGCTTCATTATGAGTGTCAGGAAGTGATTGATGTATCCAATCCAAATTTTATATTTGCCAACATCCATCTCTAAGTTCACATTGAAAACCAAACATATGTACAGTACAGTGTGTCAGAAGCCAAATATGCACCACCAGCAAACCGAAAAACAGCCCATCATTACTGCTTGCCTCCAGCCTGCACTTCAGCCAAAAGGCATGAATTCACTGACTTTCTAGGTTATCCACAATATGATTTGAAGCTCAACTGAGTCATGTAGAAACCTTCCCCTTCCCCCCCCTACCCTGTGTTCCAACATTGAAATATAAAATGAGATGACCAAAACATGCAGATTTATCATTTTATGAATATGGAGGTATGCAAAAACAACTGCAACAGAATGTGTGAGAGAGAAGAAATAGAAATAAAAGCAAAAACAGCAGGCTGACCTAATCATAATCGGCACCTGGTATTGCCTGGCCTTCTCCCTTTTTGTCAACGAGTACAGCATAAAGGATAGGCCTCCCCCTTTCTAGCATGTATTATGTTGCACAGGAGCAACAGCATTCAAAAGTCAGAGAAAAGAAGGAGTAACAAAAAGTGATTTTTTTGGGTTTGAATGAGAAAGACAAAATGCACTGTGGTATCCGCAACCATCTAGCCAGCCCATAGTTCAAGCAGAAACCATGCCTGGAGATATCAGGTAAAACAATAGAAAGGGCTTGCCATATAGTCATCACTTTATTAAATCTAATTTTTTGGTTGGTGGACATTACAATGCCCACCTGGTATCATTTGGGTCAAAAAATCTCGAGTACCTGCATGGACAGGAAGCCGAAAACGTACCAATGACCTGTTTAGTCGTACTGGAAAAGCACGCTGATACTCTCTCCATGGTGCACTCGGCGAATGGCCTGAAAGCAACGACGATTTAGTTATTGAATTTGCCGAAAAGCGCAAAGCAATCTTACCTCCGCAAACACATGGCCAACTTCCAAAACCTCCAACTTCGGACAACGCTTGAGGTGTGCATCCTGATCGACCGTGTTGGTAACGATCACTTTGTCAATGGCACTGGCATTGATTCGATCAATAGCATCGCCACTGAGAATCCCGTGAGTGACGAGCGCATATACTGTCGCTGCGCCTTCCTTTTTTAGCAATTTAGCAGCACGAGTGATGGTATTGGCGGTATCAGCGAGGTCATCGACCAAGATACAAGTACGGGCCTTTACATCGCCAACAAGCATCATCGTGGCGTTCTGTCTATCCGTGATCTTTGTCGGACGGCGTTCCTTCATGAAGACTGCGGTTAGTCTGATCACCCGACGGCCAGACAAGTTGAGACGGTGTTTACCTTGTGGATCAGTGCAAACTCCATTCCCATCGAGTCGGCAATGGCCGTAGCTCGTTTCGCGCCACCAGCATCTGGACTAACAATGATGCAGCTCTTGTAGTTGGGAATGTTTTCTTGTATATACTTTTTGAGCAAGGGTCGACCATAGAGATTGTCAACCGGTATATCAAAAAATCCTTGGTATTGAGGATCGTGCAGATCCATCGTGATGACGTGGTCCGCCCCGGCACAGGTCAAAAGGTCAGCGACAAGTGTTCCGGCCTGGGCAACCCATTGTCGATAACCAGGGCGTGGCTGAAAACTGCTCGATTTGGATGAGCTTGAAGTTACGCTCGCCCCATCATCGTGTGAAGTCACTCCATTGACAGGAGCCGATGTTGGATAATGCTTGGTAGTGGCTTCGAATTTGACAGAATCCATTGTGTTGCTTCGCTTGGGAACGCCATTGACGTAATGGGAAATTCGTGCTTTTTGCGGGCTCGAGTTATTAGATCCATCCCGGTCTTCCTGCTGTGCAGCCGCGAGACCTTTCTGCAACCCATCGATACCATTTGTGAGGCCGAGGCTGTCTGCCTTTCCGGGATGCGGGGTTGGCGGGGTACTCTCGAAGGTATAGGCGGGTTGTGAGTCAGTCCGGTTGACGGACGACTTCACCAGGGGAGCTCCGCTTTTGTTGTATGGGATGTCACTCTGACGGGAATAAGGGAAAAGGGGAAGCACAGCAGTGACTCGTTTCGCCGATGCCGTCTTGCAGGCCGAGATCGTGATGAGAAGCTCCATGAGGTCATCGTTGACCTTCCCGCCTCCGGACTGGATGATATACACATCTTTACCCCGAACCGACTCATAGATTTCCACTCGAGTCTCGCCAACAGAAAATTTCGACAGTAGGATTTCTGCCTCCGGAATGCCGAGCTGATCGCAGATGGTCTTATTTAGATGCGGGTGAGAAGTGCCACCGAGCACGACGAGGTTTCGAACCATCTTTAATAGCTCGTCGGGCGCTGCAAATAGCAGGTTTGAAGAGAGAACTTTGAGGGATCCAAAAGTGATGGGCGTTGTTGTTGGGGGCCCGGATAGATGTTACACCTGAGGATGGGGCGTGCAATTCGAGGGAATTTGCCGTTTTGGGAGGAGGTGAAGGATTCGACGAGGGAGCTAGTCTGTGGAAGCGATCAGGCAGTCAAGATTCCCATCATCGTTGAAGGTAACGACGGGGTGAGAAGACGATTAAAAGTGGAGGAGTCATCTTCACAGAAAAGCAGTTTTTTAGGGATTATTGGTGGGCTGCCGAACAAGAAGAAAAACGGGCCACGGAGAGGGAGAGGGGGGGGGGAAGAAAGAAAGAGATTTAAAAATAAAGTTGAACGGTGGATTTGGGTGGGATTCTCGGGCAAATCCATGCAAAGACAGCTTTTTTTCTCTCCCTTTTCTTGCGGTTCCCGACCCGGCAGTCACGGGACCGACGCCGTGACTGGCTGGATTATCGTTGACGCGCACCCGCAGAGTCCAGCGCTAGGCCCAGGCCGGAATAGTCGGCGGTGAAAGGAAGGGTTGACGTTGGTTTCCAAGGCTGGATTGCGATTAAACAGGCAAGCGGATTGCTCCGTCAAAGGCAAGCAGATGAAACGGTGGGAAGATGTCCTTCAGGAGACGAAAGTAAACAGGAGCAAACTCCCCGGGTGACTGAAAGACAACAGAACGGAGCAAGCACAGTGACAAATTGATCATCGAGTGACAATGCCGAGACAAATAGGGGCATGTTTTTGCCAGCATCCTGGCTTATCCATGTTTTTGGCCATGACATCAGGGAAGGATCGCTGGGGAATGGACGTGGCAACTGCAATTGCTGCAAGGCATTCCATTATATCCCTCCCCCCCATAGAGTTCCAGTAATAATACATATGTGTGTCTACAAACCGAACATGTGAGAAAATGAGAACTCGAACGCCTTCCATGGGTCATAACAGTCATCTCGCCGAAAGAAAGCACAGAAAGAACGTTGGCCGACTAGTCTCCAGTGTCCACTTCCCTATTTAAATAAGTCAGTCGATCAATATCTTATCCACGCTGGGCAACGCGAGGAAGAGCAGCAGGGGGAGAG